>JANJGN010001959.1:0-85000 GCA_026770705.1 Isurus oxyrinchus
GAGGGATAGAGTGACAGACAGTGAGAGACACAGAGAGAGAGAGACAGGGAGAGAGGGAGACCAAGAGAAATAAAGGGAATGAGAAGAGGACAAGGAGACGGAAAGAGAGAAAGAGAAACAAAGAGAAAGGGAGAGAGAGAAAGTCACGATGCATCCGAGAAACAGTATTATCTTATACCCCAAACCACATTCTCACTCTCTCCCCCATCATTATCTTATACCCCAAACCACATTCTCACTCTCTCCCCATCATTATCTTATACCCCCAAACCACATTCTCACTCTCTCCCCATCATTATCTTATACCCCAAACCACATTCTCACTCTCTCCCCATCATTATCTTATACCCCAAACCACATTCTCACTCTCTCCCCCATCATTATCTTATACCCCAAACCACATTCTCACTCTCTCCCATCATTATCTTATACCCCAAACCACTTTCTCACTCTCTCCCCATCATTATCTTATACCCCAAACCACATTCCTCACTCTCTCCCCATCATTATCTTATACCCCAAACCACATTCTCACTCTCTCCCCCATCATTATCTTATACCCCCAAACCACATTCTCACTCTCTCCCCATCATTATCTTATACCCCAAACCACATTCTCACTCTCTCCCCATCATTATCTTATACCCCAAACCACATTCTCACTCTCTCCCCATCATATCTTATACCCCAAACCACATTCTCACTCTCTCCCCATCATTATCTTATACCCCAAACCACATTCTCACTCTCTCCCCATCATTATCTTATACCCCAAACCACATTCTCACTCTCTCCCCATCATTATCTTATACCCCAAACCACATTCTCACTCTCTCCCCCATCATTATCTTATACCCCAAACCACTTCTCACTCTCTCTCCCCATCATTATCTTATACCCCAAACCACATTCTCACTCTCTCCCCATCATTATCTTATACCCCCAAACCACATTCTCACTCTCTCCCCATCATTATCTTATACCCCAAACCACATTCTCACTCTCTCCCCATCATTATCTTATACCCCAAACCACATTCTCACTCTCTCCCCATCATTATCTTATACCCCAAACCACATTCTCACTCTCTCCCCATCATTATCTTATACCCCAAACCACATTCCCACTCTCTCCCCCATCATTATCTTATACCCCAAACCACATTCTCACTCTCTCCCCATCATTATCTTATACCCCAAACCACATTCACTCTCTCCCCATCATATCTTATACCCCAAACCACATTCTCACTCTCTCCCCATCATTATCTTATACCCCAAACCACATTCCCACTCTCTCCCCATCATTATCTTATACCCCAAACCACATTGTCACTCTCTCCCCATCATTATCTTATACCCCAAACCACATTCTCACTCTCTCCCCATCATTATCTTATACCCCAAATCACATTCTCACTCTCTCCCCATCATTATCTTATACCCCAAACCACATTCTCACTCTCTCCCCATCATTTTCTTATACCCCAAACCACATTCTCACTCTCTCCCCATCATTATCTTATACCACAAACCACATTCTCACTCTCTCCCCATCATTATCTTATACCCCAAACCACATTCTCACTCTCTCCCCATCATTATCTTATACCCCAAACCACATTCTCACTCTCTCCCCATCATTATCTTATACCCCAAACCACATTCTCACTCTCTCCCCATCATTATCTTATACCCCAAACCACATTCTCACCTCTCCCCATCATTATCTTATACCCCAAACCACATTCTCACTCTCTCCCCATCATTATCTTATACCCCAAACCACATTCTCACTCTCTCCCCATCATTATCTTATACCCCAAACCACATTCTCACTCTCTCCCCATCATTATCTTATACCCCAAACCACATTCCCACTCGTCTCCCCATCATTATCTTATACCCCAAACCACATTCTCACTCTCTCCCCATCATTATCTTATACCCCAAACCACATTCTCACTCTCTCTCCATCATTATCTTATACCACAAACCACATTCTCACTCTCTCCCCATCATCATCTTATACACCAAACCACATTCTCACTCTCTCCCCATCATTATCTTATACCCCAAACAACATTCCACTCTCTCCCCATCATTATCTTATACCCCAAACCACATTCCCACTCTCTCCCCATCATTATCTTATACCCCAAACCACATTCTCACTCTCTCCCCATCATTATCTTATACACCAAACCACATTCTCACTCTCTCCCCATCATTATCTTATACCCCAAACCACATTCTCACTCTCTCCCCATCATTATCTTATACCCCAAACCACATTCCCACTCTCTCCCCATCATTATCTTATACCCCAAACCACATTCTCACTCTCTCCCCATCATTATCTTATACCCCAAACCACATTCTCACTCTCTCCCCATCATTATCTTATACCCCAAACCACATTCCCACTCTCTCCCCATCATTATCTTATACACCAAACCACATTCTCACTCTCTCCCCATCATTATCTTATACCCCAAACCACATTCTCACTCTCTCCCCATCATTATCTTATACCCCAAACCACATTCTCACTCTCTCCCCATCAATATCTTATACCCCAAACCACATTCTCACTCTCTCCCCATCATTATCTTATACCCCAAACCACATTCTCACTCTCTCCCCATCATTATCTTATACCCCAAACCACATTCTCACTCTCTCCCCATCATTATCTTATACCCCAAACCACATTCCCACTCTCCTCCCCATCATTATCTTATACCCCAAACCACATTTCCCACTCTCTCCCCATCATTATCTTATACCCCAAACCACATTCTCACTCTCTCCCCATCATTATCTTATACCCCAAACCACATTCTCACTCTCTCCCCATCATTATCTTATACCCCAAACTACATTCTCACTCTCTCCCCATCATTATCTTATACCCCAAACCACATTCTCACTCTCTCCCCATCATTATCTTATACCCCAAACCACATTCTCACTCTCTCCCCATCATTATCTTATACCCCAAACCACATTCTCACTCTCTCCCCATCATTATCTTATACCCCAAACCACATTCCCACTCTCTCCCCATCATTATCTTATACCCCAAACCACATTCCCACTCTCTCCCCATCATTATCTTATACCCCAAACCACATTCCCAACTCTCTCCCCATCATTATCTTATACCCCAAACCACATTCTCACTCTCTCCCCCATCATTATCTTATACCCCAAACCACATTCTCACTCTCTCCCCATCATTATCTTATACCCCAAACCACATTCTCACTCTCTCCCCCATCATTATCTTATACCCCAAACCACATTCCCACTCTCTCCCTCATCATTATCTTATACCCCAAACCACATTCTCACTCTCTCCCCATCATTATCTTATACCCCAAACCACATTCTCACTCTCTCCCCATCATTATCTTATACCCCAAACCACATTCTCACTCTCTCCCCATCATTATCTTATACCCCAAACCACATTCTCACTCTCTCCCCATCATTATCTTATACCCCAAACCACATTCTCACTCTGTCCCCATCATTATCTTATACCCCAAACCACATTCTCACTCTCTCCCCATCATTATCTTATACCCCAAACCACATTCTCACTCTCTCCCCATCATTATCTTATACCCCAAACCACATTCTCACTCTCTCCCCATCATTATCTTATACCCCAAACCACATTCTCACTCTCTCCCCATCATTATCTTATACCCCAAACCACATTCTCACTCTCTCCCCATCATTATCTTATACCCCAAACCACATCTCCCCATCATTATCTTATACCCCAAACCACATTCTCACTCTCTCCCCATCATTATCTTATACCCCAAACCACATTCTCACTCTCTCCCCCATCATTATCTTATACCCCAAACCACATTCTCACTCTCTCCCCATCATTATCTTATACCCCAAACCACATTCCACTCTCTCCCCATCATTATCTTATACCCCAAACCACATTCTCACTCTCTCCCCCATCATTATCTTATACCCCAAACCACATTCTCACTCTCTCCCCATCATTATCTTATACCCCAAACCACATTCTCACTCTCTCTCCCATCATTATCTTATACCCCAAACCACATTCTCACTCTCTCCCCATCATTATCTTATACCCCAAACCACATTCTCCACTCTCTCCCCCATCATTATCTTATACCCCAAACCACATTCCCACTCTCTCCCCATCATTATCTTATACCCCAAACCACATTCTCACTCTCTCCCCATCATTATCTTATACCCCAAACCACATTCTCACTCTCTCCCCATCATTATCTTATACCCCAAACCACATTCCCACTCTCTCCCCATCATTATCTTATACCCCAAACCACATTCTCACTCTCTCCCCATCATTATCTTATACCCCAAACCACATTCTCACTCTCTCCCCATCATTATCTTATACCCCAAACCACATTCTCACTCTCTCCCCATCATTATCTTATACCCCAAACCACATTCTCACTCTCTCTCCATCATTATCTTATACCACAAACCACATTCTCACTCTCTCCCCATCATCATCTTATACACCAAACCACATTCTCACTCTCTCCCCATCATTATCTTATACCCCAAACAACATTCCCACTCTCTCCCCATCATTATCTTATACCCCAAACCACATTCCCACTCTCTCCCCATCATTATCTTATACCCCAAACCACATTCTCACTCTCTCCCCATCATTATCTTATACATCAAACCACATTCTCACTCTCTCCCCGTCATTATCTTATACCCCAAACCACATTCCCACTCTCTCCCCATCATTATCTTATACCCCAAACCACATTCTCACTCTCTCCCCATCATTATCTTATACCCCAAACCACATTCTCACTCTCTCCCCATCATTATCTTATACCCAAAACCACATTCTCACTCTCTCCCCATCATTATCTTATACCCCAAACCACATTCTCACTCTCTCCCCATCATTATCTTATACCCCAAACCACATTCTCACTCTCTCCCCATCATTATCTTATACCCCAAACCACATTCCACTCTCTCCCCATCATTATCTTATACCCCAAACCACATTCTCACTCTCTCCCCATCATTATCTTATACCCCAAACCACATTCCCACTCTCTCCCCATCATTATCTTATACCCCAAACCACATTCTCACTCTCTCCCCATCATTATCTTATACCCCAAACCACATTCTCACTCTCTCCCCATCATTATCTTATACCCCCAAACCACATTCCCACTCTCTCTCCATCATTATCTTATACCCCAAACCACATTCTCACTCTCTCCCCATCATTATCTTATACCCCAAACCACATTCCCACTCTCTCCCCATCATTATCTTATACACCAAACCACATTCTCACTCTCTCCCCATCATTATCTTGTACCCCAAACCACATTCTCACTCTCTCCCCATCATTATCTTATACCCCAAACCACATTCTCACTCTCTCCCCATCATTATCTTATACCCCAAACCACATTCTCACTCTCTCCCCATCAATATCTTATACCCCAAACCACATTCTCACTCTCTCCCCATCATTATCTTATACCCCAAACCACATTCTCACTCTCTCCCCATCATTATCTTATACCCCAAACCACATTCTCACTCTCTCCCCATAATTATCTTATACCCCAAACCACATTCCCAACTCTCTCCCAATCATTATCTTATACCCCAAACCACATTCTCACTCTCTCCCCCATCATTATCTTATACCCCAAACCACATTCTCACTCTCTCCCCATCATTATCTTATACCCCAAACCACATTCTCACTCTCTCCCCATCATTATCTTATACCCCAAACCACATTCCCACTCTCTCCCCATCATTATCTTATACCCCAAACCACATTCCCACTCTCTCCCCATCATTATCTTATACCCCAAACCACTTTCTCACTCTCTCCCCATCATTATCTTATACCCCAAACCACATTCCCACTCTCTCCCCCATCATTATCTTATACCCCAAACCACATTCTCACTCTCTCCCCATCATTATCTTATACCCCAAACCACATTCCCACTCTCTCCCCATCATTATCTTATACCCCAAACCACATTCTCACTCTCTCCCCATCATTATCTTATACCCCAAACCACATTCCCACTCTCTCCCCATCATTATCTTATACCCCAAACCACATTCTCACTCTCTCCCCATCATTATCTTATACCCCAAACGACATTCTCACTCTCTCCCCATCATTATCTTATACCCCAAACCACATTCTCACTCTCTCCCCATCATTATCTTATACCCCAAACCACATTCTCACTCTCTCCCCATCATTATCTTATACCCCAAACCACATTCCCACTCTCTCCCCATCATTATCTTATACCCCAAACCACATTCTCACTCTCTCCCCATCATTAACTTATACCACAAACCACATTCTCACTCTCTCCCCATCATTATCTTATACCCCAAACCACATTCCCACTCTCTCCCCATCATTATCTTATACCCCAAACCACATTCTCACTCTCTCCCCATCATTATCTTATACCCCAAACCACATTCTCACTCTCTCCCCATCATTATCTTATACCCCAAACCACATTCTCACTCTCTCCCCATCATTATCTTATACCCCAAACCACATTCCCACTGTCTCCCCATCATTATCTTATACCCCAGACCACATTCCCACTCTCTCCCCATCATTATCTTATACCCCAAACCACATTCCCAATCTCTCCCCATCATTATCTTAAACCCCAAACCACATTCTCACTCTCTCCCCATCATTATCTTATACCCCAAACCACATTCTCACTCTCTCCCCATCATTATCTTATACCCCAAACCACATTCTCACTCTCTCCCTATCATTATCTTATACCCCAAACCACATTCTCACTCTCTCCCCATCATTATCTTATACCCCAAACCACTTTCTCACACTCTCCCCCATCATTATCTTATACCCCAAACCACATTCCCACTCTCTCCCCATCATTATCTTATACCCCAAACCACATTCTCCACTCTCTCCCCATCATTATCTTATACCCCAAACCACTTTCTCACTCTCTCCCCATCATTATCTTATGCCCCAAACCACATTCTCACTCTCTCCCCATCATTATCTTATACCCCAAACCACATTCTCACTCTCTCCCCATCATTATCTTATACCCCAAACCACATTCTCACTCTCTCCCCATCATTATCTTATACCCCAAACCACATTCCCACTCTCTCCCCATCATTATCTTATACCCCAAACCACATTCCCACTCTCTCCCCATCATTATCTTATACCCCAAACCACATTCTCACTCTCTCCCCATCATTATCTTATACCCCAAACCACATTCTCACTCTGTCCCCATCATTTTCTTATACCCCAAACCACATTCTCACTCTCTCCCCATCATTATCTTATACCCCAAACCACATTCTCACTCTCTCCCCATCATTATCTTATACCTCAAACCACATTCTCACTCTCTCCCCATCATTATCTTATACCCCAAACTACATTCCCACTCTCTCCCCATCATTATCTTATACCCCCAAACCACATTCCCACTCTCTCCCCATCATTATCTTATACCCCAAACCACATTCTCACTCTCTCCCCATCATTATCTTATACCCCAAACCACATTCTCACTCTCTCCCCATCATTATCTTATACCACAAACCACATTCCCACTCTCTCCCCATCATTATCTTATACCCCAAACCACATTCCCACTCTCTCCCCATCATTATCTTATACCCCAAACCACATTCTCACTCTCTCCCCATCATTATCTTATGCCCCAAACCACATTCTCACTCTCTCCCCATCATTATCTTATACCCCAAACCACATTCTCACTCTCTCCCCATCATTATCTTATACCCCAAACCACATTCTCACTCTCTCCCCATCATTATCTTATACCCCAAACCACATTCTCACTCTCTCCCCATCATTATCTTATACCCCAAAACACATTCTCACTCTCTCCCCATCATTATCTTATACCCCAAACCACATTCTCACTCTCTCCCCATCATTATCTTATACCCCAAACCACATTCTCACTCTCTCCCCATCATTATCTTATACCCCAAACCACATTGTCACTCTCTCCCCATCATTATCTTATACCCCAAACCACATTCCCACTCTCTCCCCATCATTATCTTATACCCCAAACCACATTCCCACTCTCTCCCCATCATTATCTTATACCCCAAACCACATTCTCACTCTCTCCCCATCATTATCTTATACCCCAAACCACATTCTCACTCTGTCCCCATCATTATCTTATACCCCAAACCACATTCCCACTCTCTCGCCATCATTATCTTATACCCCAAACCACATTCTCACTCTCTCCCCATCATTATCTTATACCCCAAACCACATTCCCACTCTCTCCCCATCATTATCTTATACCCCAAACCACATTCCCACTCTCTCCCCATCATTATCTTATACCCCAAACCACATTCTCACTCTCTCCCCATCCTTATCTTATACCCCAAACCACATTCCCACTCTCTCCCCATCATTATCTTATACCCCAAACCACATTCCCACTCTCTCCCCATCATTATCTTATACCCCAAACCACATTCTCACTCTCTCCCCATCATTATCTTATACCCCAAACCACATTCTCACTCTCTCCCCATCATTATCTTATACCCCAAACCACATTCTCACTCTCTCCCCATCATTATCTTATACCCCAAACCACATTCTCACTCTCTCCCCATCATTATCTTATACCCCAAACCACATTCCCACTCTCTCCCCATCATTATCTTATACCCCAAACCACATTCTCACTCTCTCCCCATGATTATCTTATACCCCAAACCACATTCCCACTCTCTCCCCATCATTATCTTATACCCCAAACCACATTCTCACTCTCTCCCCATCATTATCTTATACCCCAAACCACATTCTCACTCTCTCCCCATCATTATCTTATACCCCAAACCACATTCTCACTCTCTCCCCATCATTATCTTATACCCCAAACCACATTCCCACTCTCTCCCCATCATTATCTTATACCTCAAACCACATTCTCACTCTCTCCCCATCATTATCTTATACCCCAAACCACATTCTCACTCTCTCCCCATCATTATCTTATACCCCAAACCACATTCTCACTCTCTCCCCATCATTATCTTATACCCCAAACCAGATTCTCACTCTCTCCCCATCATTATCTTATACTCCAAACCACATTCTCACTCTCTCCCCATCATTATCTTATACCCCAAACCACATTCCCACTCTCTCCCCATCATTATCTTATACCCCAAACCACATTCTCACTCTCTCCCCATCATTATCTTATACCCCAAACCACATTCTCACTCTCTCCCCATCATTATCTTATACCCCAAACCACATTCTCACTCTCTCCCCATCATTATCTTATACCCCAAACCAGATTCTCACTCTCTCCCCATCATTATCTTATACCCCAAACCACATTCCCACTCTCTCCCCATCATTATCTTATACCCCAAAACACATTCTCACTCTCTGCCCATCATTATCTTATACCCCAAACCACATTCTCACTCTCTCCCCATCATTATCTTATACCCCAAACCACATTCTCACTCTCTCCCCATCATTATCTTATACCCCAAACCACATTCCCACTCTCTCCCCATCATTATCTTATACCCCAAACCACATTCTCACTCTCTCCCCATCATTATCTTATACCCCAAACCACATTCTCACTCTCTCCCCATCATTATCTTATACCCCAAACCACATTCCCACTCTCTCCCCATCATTATCTTATACCCCAAACCACATTCTCACTCTCTCCCCATCATTATCTTATACCCCAAACCACATTCTCACTCTCTCCCCATCATTATCTTATACCCCAAACCACATTCTCACTCTCTCCCCATCATTATCTTATACCCCAAACCACATTCCCACTCTCTCCCCATCATTATCTTATACCCCAAACCACATTCCCACTCTCTCCCCATCATTATCTTATACCCCAAACCACATTCTCACTCTCTCCCCATCATTATCTTATACCCCAAACCACATTCTCACTCTCTCCCCATCATTATCTTATACCCCAAACCACATTCTCACTCTCTCCCCATCATTATCTTATACCCCAAACCACATTCCCACTCTCTCCCCATCATTATCTTATACCCCAAACCACATTCCCACTCTCTCCCCATCATTATCTTATACCCCAAACCACATTCTCACTCTCTCCCCATCATTATCTTATACCCCAAACCACATTCTCACTCTCTCCCCATCATTATCTTATACCCCAAACCACATTCCCACTCTCTCCCCATCATTATCTTATACCCCAAACCACATTGTCACTCTCTCCCCATCATTATCTTATACCCCAAACGACCTTCTCACTCTCTCCCCATCATTATCTTATACCCCAAACCACATTCTCACTCTCTCCCCATCATTATCTTATACCCCAAACCACATTCTCACTCTCTCCCCATCATTATCTTATACCCCAAACCACATTCCCACTGTCTCCCCATCATTATCTTATACCCCAGACCACATTCCCACTCTCTCCCCATCATTATCTTATACCCCAAACCACATTCTCACTCTCTCCCCATCATTATCTTATACCCCAAACCACATTCTCACTCTCTCCCCATCATTATCTTATACCCCAAACCACATTCCCACTCTCTCCCCATCATTATCTTATACCCCAAACCACATTCCCACTCTCTCCCCATCATTATCTTATACCCCAAACCACATTCTCACTCTCTCCCCATCATTATCTTATACCCCAAACCACATTCTCACTCTCTCCCCATCATTATCTTATACCCCAAACCACATTCTCACTCTCTCCCCATCATTATCTTATACCCCAAACCACATTCTCACTCTCTCCCCATCATTATCTTATACCCCAAACCACATTCTCACTCTCTCCCCATCATTATCTTATACCCCAAACCACATTCTCACTCTCTCCCCATCATTATCTTATACCCCAAACCACATTCTCACTCTCTCCCCATCATTATCTTATACCCCAAACCACATTCTCACTCTCTCCCCATCATTATCTTATACCCCAAACCACATTCTCACTCTCTCCCCATCATTACCTTATACCCCAAACCACATTCTCACTCTCTCCCCATCATTATCTTATACCCCAAACCACATTCCCACTCTCTCCCCATCATTATCTTATACCCCAAACCACATTCTCACCCTCCCCCATCATTATCTTATACCCCAAACCACATTCCCACTCTCTCCCCATCATTATCTTATACCCCAAACCACATTCCCACTCTCTCCCCATCATTATCTTATACCCCAAACCACATTCCCACTCTCTCCCCATCATTATCTTATACCCCAAACCACATTCTCACTCTCTCCCCATCATTATCTTATACCCCAAACCACATTCCCACTCTCTCCCCATCATTATCTTATACACCAAACCACATTCTCACTCTCTCCCCATCATTATCTTATACCCCAAACCACATTCCCACTCTCTCCCCATCATTATCTTATACCCCAAACCACATTCTCACTCTCTCCCCATCATTATCTTATACCCCAAACCACATTCTCACTCTCTCCCCATCATTATCTTATACCCCAAACCACATTCTCACTCTCTCCCCATCATTATCTTATACCCCAAACCACATTCTCACTCTCTCCCCATCATTATCTTATACCCCAAACCACATTCTCACTCTCTCCCCATCATTATCTTATACCCCAAACCACATTCTCACTCTCTCCCCATCATTATCTTATACCCCAAACCACATTCCCACTCTCTCCCCATCATTATCTTATACCCCAAACCACATTCCCACTCTCTCCCCATCATTATCTTATACCCCAAACCACATTCCCACTCTCTCCCCATCATTATCTTATACCCCAAACCACATTCCCACTCTCTCCCCATCATTATCTTATACCCCAAACCACATTCCCACTCTCTCCCCATCATTATCTTATACCCCAAACCACATTCCCACTCTCTCCCCATCATTATCTTATACCCCAAACCACATTCTCACTCTCTCCCCATCATTATCTTATACCCCAAACCACATTCCCACTCTCTCCCCATCATTATCTTATACCCCAAACCACATTCCCACTCTCTCCCCATCATTATCTTATACCCCAAACCACATTGTCACTCTCTCCCCATCATTATCTTATACCCCAAACCACATTCTCACTCTCTCCCCATCATTATCTTATACCCCAAACAACATTCTCACTCTCTCCCCATCATTATCTTATACCCCAAACCACATTCTCACTCTCTCCCCATCATTATCTTATACCCCAAACCACATTCCCACTCTCTCCCCATCATTATCTTATACCCCAAACCACATTCTCACTCTCTCCCCATCATTATCTTATACCCCAAACCACATTCTCACTCTCTCCCCATCATTATCTTATACCCCAAACCACATTCCCACTGTCTCCCCATCATTATCTTATACCCCAAACCACATTCCCACTCTCTCCCCATCATTATCTTATACCCCAAACCACATTCTCACTCTCTCCCCATCATTATCTTATACCCCAAACCACATTCTCACTCTCTCCCCATCATTATCTTATACCCCAAACCACATTCTCACTCTCTCCCCATCATTATCTTATACCCCAAACCACATTCCCACTGTCTCCCCATCATTATCTTATACCCCAGACCACATTCCCACTCTCTCCCCATCATTATCTTATACCCCAAACCACATTCTCACTCTCTCCCCCATCATTATCTTATACCCCAAAGCACATTCTCACTCTCTCCCCATCATTATCTTATACCCCAAACCACATTCTCACTCTCTCCCCATCATTATCTTATACCCCAAACCACATTCTCACTCTCTCCCCATCATTATCTTATACCCCAAACCACATTCTCACTCACTCCCCATAGCCCTGTGTCAATCCCAAACTATTCCCACTGCCCCACTCTCTCCCCATAGCCCTGTATCAATCCCCAAACTAATCCCACTGCCCCACTCTATCCCCATAGCGCTGTATCAATCCCCAAACTAATCCCACTGTCCCGCACTCTCCCCATAGCCCTGTATCAATCCCCAAACTAATCCCACTGCCCCCGCTCTCTCCCCTTAGACCTGTATCAATCGCCAAACTAATCCCACTGCCCCGCTCTCTCCCCATAGCCCTGTATCAATCCCCAAACTAATCCCACTGCCCCCTCTCTCTCCCCATGTCCCTGTATCAATCCCAAAGTAATCCCACTGTCCTGCTCTCCTCCCCATAGCCCTGTATCAATTCCAAACTAATCCCACTGTCCTGCTCTCTCCCCATAGCCCTGTATCAATCCCAAACTAATCCCACTGCCCCTCTCTCTCCCCATAGTCCTGTATCAATCCCCAAACTAATCCCACTGCCCCGCTCTCTCCCCATAGCCCTGTATCAATCCCCAAACTAATCCCACTGCCCCTCTCTCTCCCCATAGCCCTGTATCAATTCCCAAACTAATCCCACTGCCCCGCTCTCTCCCCATAGCACTGTATCCATCCCCAAACTAATCCCACTGCCCCGCACTCACCCCATAGCCCTGTATCAATCCCCAAACTAATCCCACTGCCCCACTCTCTCCCCATAGCACTGTATCAATCCCCAAACTAATCCCACTGCCCATCTCTCTCCATAGCCCTGTCTCAATCCCAAATTAATCCCACTGCCCCTCTCTCTCCATAGCCCTGTCTCAATTCCAAACTAATCCCACTGCCCCGCTCTCTCCCCTTGGCCTGCATCAATCCCCAAACTAATCCCACTGCCCCGCTGTCTCCCCATAGCCCTGTATCAATCCCCAAATTAATCCAACTGCCCTGCTATCTCCCCATAGCCCTGTCTCAATCCCAAACTAATCCCAATGCCCCGCTCTGTCCCCATAGCCCGGTCTCAATCCCAAACTAATCCCACTGCCCCGCTCTCTCCCCATAGCCCTGTATCAATCCCTAAACTAATCCCACTGTCCCGCTCTCTCCCCATAGACCTGTATCAATCCCCAAACTATTCCTACTGCCCTGCTATCTCCCCATAGCCCTGTGTCAAAACCCAAACTAATCCCACTGTCCCAGTCTCTCCTCATAGCCCTGTATCAATCCCCAAACTAATCCGACTGACCCACTCAATCCTCATAGCCCTGTATCAATCCCCAAACTAATCCCACTGTCCCAGTCTCTCCTCATAGCCCTGTATCAATCCCCAAACTAATCCCACTAACCCGCTCTCTCCCCATAGCCCTGTATCAATCCCCAAACTAATCCCACTGCCCCCGCTCTGTCCCCATAGACCTGCATCAATCCCCAAACTAATCCCATTGCCCCGCTCTCTCCCCATAACCCTGCATCAATCCCCAAATGAATCCAACTGCCCCGCTCTCTCCCCATAGCCCTGTATCAATCCCCAAACTAATCCCACTGCCACACTCTATCCTCATAGCCCTGCATCAATCCCCAAACTAATCCCACTGTCCCACTCTCTCTCCATAGCCCTGTATCAATCCCCAAACTAATCCCACTGGCCTGGTCTCTCCCCATAGCCCTGTATCAATCCCCAAACTAATCCCACTGCCACACTCTCTCCATAGACCTGTCTCAATTCCAAACTAATGCCACTGCCCCCGCTCTCTCCCCTTGGCCTGTATCAATCCCCAGACTAATCCCACTGACCCGCTCTCTCCCCATAGCCCTGTATCAATCCCCAAACTAATCCCACTGCCCCACTCTCTCCATAGCCCTGTCTCAATTCCAAACTAATGCCACTGCCCCGCTCTCTCCCCATAGCCCTGTATCAATCCCCAAACTAATCCCACTGTCCCGCTCTCTCCCCATAGCCCTGTATCAATCCCCAAACTAATCCCATTGCCCCGCTCTCTCCCCATAACCCTGCATCAATCCCCAAATGAATCCAACTGCCCCGCTCTCTCCCCATAGACCTGTATCAATCCCCAAACTAATCCCACTGCCCCGCTCTCTCCCCATAGACCTGTATCAATCCCCAAATTAATCCAACTGCCCTGCTCTCTCCCCATAGCCCTGTATCAATCCCCAAACTAATCCCACTGTACCTCTCTCTCCCCATAGCCCTGTATCAATCCCCAAACTAATCCCAATGCCCCACTCTCTCCTCATAGCTCTGTATCAATCCCCAAACTAATCCCACTGTCCCGCTCTCTCCCCAGAGCCCTGTATCAATCCCCAAACTAATCCCACTGTCCCGCTCTCTCCCCATAGCCCTGTATCAATCACAAACTAATCCCACTGCCCCGCTTTCTCCCCATAGCCCTGTATCAATCCCCAAACTAATCCCACTGTCCCGCTCTCTCCCCATAGCCCTGTATCAATCCCAAACAAATCCCACTGCCCCGCTCTCTCCCCATAGCCCTGTATCAATCCCCAAACTATTCCTACTGCCCCGCTCTCTCCCCATAGCGCTGTGTCAATCCCCTAACTAATCCCACTGTCCAGCTCTCTCCCCATAGCGCTGTATCAATCCTCAAACTAATCCCAGTGCCCCGCTCTCTCCCCACAGCCCTGTATCAATCCCAAACTAATCACAGTGCCCCGCTCTCTCCCCATATCCCTGTATCAATCCCAAACTAATCCCACTGCCCCACTCTATACTCATAGCCCTGTTTCAATCCCCAAACTGATCCCACAGCCCCACTCAATCCTCATAGCCCTGTATCAATCCCCAAACTAATCCCACTGTACCTCTATCTCCCTATAGCTCTGTATCAATCCCCAAACTAATCCCACTGCCCCGCTCTCCCCCCTTAGCCCTGTATCAAAACCCAAACTAATCCCACTGCCCCGCTCTCTCCCCATAGCCCTGAGTCAATCCCCAAACTAATCCCACTGACCTGCTCTATAGCCATAGCCCTTTATCAATCCACAAACTAATCCCACTGTCCCGCTCTCTCCCCATAGCCCTGTATCAATCCCCAAACTATTCCTACTGCCCCGCTCTCTCCCCATAGCGCTGTGTCAATCCCCAAACTAATCCCACTGCCCCGCTCTCACCCCATAGCGCTGTATCAATCCTCAAACTAATCACAGTGCCCTGCACTCTCCCCATTGCCCTGTATCAATCCCCAAACTAATCCAACTGTCCCGCTCTCTCCCCATAGCACTGTATCAATCCCAAACTAACCCCACTGCCCCGCTCTCACCCTATAGCCCTGTATCAATCCCCAAACTAATCCCACTGCCCCGCTCTCTCACCATAGCGCTGTATCAATCCTCAAACTAATCCCAGTGCCCCGCTCTCTTCCCACAGCCCTGTATCAATCCCAAACTAATCACAGTGCCCCGCTCTCTCCCCATATCCCTGTATCAATCCCAAACTAATCCCACTGCCCCACTCTATCCTCATAGCCCTGTTTCAATCCCCAAACTAATCCCACAGCCCCACTCAATCCTCATAGCCCTGTATCAATCCCCAAACTAATCCCACTGTACCTCTATCTCCCTATAGCCCTGTATCAATCCCCAAACTAATCCCACTGCCCCGCTCTCTCCCCATAGCCCTGTGTCAATCCCCAAACTAATCCCACTGACCTGCACTCTAGCCATAGCCCTTTATCAATCCACAAACTAATCCCACTGTCCCGCTCTCTCCCCATAGCGCTGTGTCAATCCCCAAACTAATCCCATAGCCCCGCTCTCAGCCCAAGCGCTGTATCAATCCTCAAACTAATCCCAGTGTCCTGCACTCTCCCCATTGCCCTGTATCAATCCCCAAACTAATCCCACTGTCCCGCTCTCTCCCCATAGCCCTGTATCAATCCCCAAACTAATCCCACTGCCCCGCTCTCTCCCCATAGCCCTTTATCAATACAAAAACTAATCCCACTGTCCCGCTCTCTCCCCATAGCCCTGTATCAATCCCAAACTAACTCCACTGTCCCGCTCTCTCCCCATAGACCTGTATCAATCCCAAACTAACCCCACTGCCCCGCTCTCTCCCCATAGCCCTGTATCAATCCCCAAACTAATCCCACTGCCCCGCTATCTCCCCATAGCCCTGTATAAATCCCCAAACTATTCCTACTGCCCCGTTCTCTCCCCATAGCCCTGTGTCAATCCCCAAACTAATCCCACTGTCCCACTCTCTCCCCATAGCCCTGTGTCAATCCCCAAACTAATCCAACTGCCCCGCTCTCTCCCCATAGCCCTGTATCAATCCCCAAACTCATCCCACTGCCCCTCTCTCACCCATAGCCCTGTCTCAATCCCAAACTAATCCCACTGCCTCGCTCTCTCCATACCCCTGTAACAATCGCAAACTAATCCCACTGCCCCGCTCTCTCCCCACAGGACTGTATCAATCCCCAAACTAATCCCACTGCCCCACTCTCTCCTCATAGCCCTGTCTCAATCCCCAAACTAATCCCTCTGCCCCAGTCTCTCCCCATAGCCCTGTATCAATCCCCAAACTAATTCCACTGCCCCACTCACTCCCCATAGCCCTGTATCAATCCCCAAACTAATCCCACTGCCCCACTCTCTCCCCATAGCACTGTATCAATCCCCAAACTAATCCTACTGCCCCGCTCACTCCGCATAGCCCTGTATCAATCCCCAAACTAATCCCACTGCCCCGTTCTCTCTCCATAGCCATGTATCAATCCCCAAATTAATCCAACTGCCCTGCTCACTCCCCATAGCCCGGTATCATTCCCCAAACTAATCCCACTGTACCTCTCTCTCCCCAGAGCCCTGTCTCAATCCCAAACTAATCCCACTGCTACGCTCTCTCGCCAAAGCCCTGTATCAATCCCCAAACTAATCCCACTATCCCACTCTCTCCCCATAGCCCTGTATCAATCCCCAAATTAATCCCACTGCCACTATCTCTCCCCATAGCCCTGTATCAATCCCCAAGCTAATCCCACTGTCCACGCTCTCTCCCCATAGCCCTGTGTCAATCCCCAAGCTAATCCCACTGCCCCGCTCTCTCCCCATAGCCCTGTATCAATCCCCAAACTAATCCCACTGCCCCGCTCTCTCCCCATTGCCCTGTATCAATCCTCAAACTAATCCCACTGCCTCGCTCTCTCCCCATAGCCCTGTGTCAATCCCCAAACTAATCCCACTGACCTGCTCTCTACCCATAGCCCTTTATCAATCCAAAAACTAATCCCACTGTCCCGCTCTCTACCCATAGCCCTGTATCAATCCCAAACTAACCCCACTGCCCCGCTCTCTCCCCATAGCCCTGTATCAATCCCCAAACTAATCCCACTGGCCCAATCTATCCCCATAGCCCTGTATCAATCCCCAAACTAATCCTACTGCCCTGCACTCTACCCATTGCCCTGTATCAATCCCCAAACTAATCCCACTGTCCCGCTCTCTCCCCATAGCCCTGTATCAATCCCAAACAAACCCCACTGCCCCGCTCTCTCCCTATAGCCCTGTATCAATCCCCAAAATAATCCCACTGCCCCGCTATCTCCCCATAGCCCTGTATAAATCCCCAAACTATTCCTACTGCCCCGTTCTCTCCCCATAGCCCTGTGTCAATCCCCAAACTAATCCCACTGTCCCACTCTCTCCCCAAAGCCCTGTATCAATCCCAAACTAATCCCACTGACCCGCTCACTCCCCATAGACCTGTATCAATCCCCAAATTAATCCAACTGCCCTGCTCTCTCTCCATAGCACTGTATCAATCCCCAAACTAATCCCACTGCCCCACTCTCTCCTCATAGCCCTGTCTCAATCCCCAAACTAATCCCACTGCCCCGCTCTCTCCCCATAGCCCTGTATCAATCCCCAAACTAATCCACTGTCCCGATCTCTCCCCATAGCCCTGTATCAATCCCCAAACTATTCCTACTGCCCCGCTCTCTCCCCATAGCCCTGTGTCAATCCCGTAACTAATCCCACTGTCCAGCTCTCTCCCCATAGCGCTGTATCAATCCTCAAACTAATCCCAGTGCCCCGCTCTCTCCCCACAGCCCTGTATCAATCCCAAACTAATCACAGTGACCCGCTCTCTCCCCATATCCCTGTATCAATCCCAAACTAATCCCACTGCCCCACTCTATCCTCATAGCCCTGTTTCAATCCCCAAACTAATCCCACAGCCCCACTCAATCCTCATAGCCCTGTATCAATCCCCAAACTAATCCCACTGTACCTCTATCTCCCTATAGCCCTGTATCAATCCCCAAACTAATCCCACTGCCCCGCTCTCCCCCCTTAGCCCTGTATCAATCCCCAAACTAATCCCACTGCCCCGCTCTCTCCCCATAGCCCTGTGTCAATCCCCAAACTAATCCCACTGCCCTGCACTCTCCCCATTGCCCCGTATCAATCCCCAAACTAATCCAACTGTCCCGCTCTCTCCCCATAGCCCTGTATCAATCCCAAACTAACCCCACTGCCCCGCTCTCACCCTATAGCCCTGTATCAATCCCCAAACTAATCCCACTGCCCCGCTCTCTCCCCATAAGCCCTGTGTCAATCCCCAAACTAATCCCACTGACCCGCTCTCTCCCCATAGCCCGGTATCATTCCCCAAACTAATCCCACTGTACCTCTCTCTCCCCATAGCCCTGTCTCAATCCCAAACTAATCCCACTGCTACGCTTTCTCCCCATAGCCCTGTACCAATCCCCAAATTAATCCCACTGCCACTATCTCTCCCCATAGCCCTGTATCAATCCCCAAATTAATCCCACTGCCACTATCTCTCCCCATAGCCCTGTATCAATCCCCAAGCTAATCCCACTGTCCACGCTCTCTCCCCATAGCCCTGTGTCAATCCCCAAACTAATCCCACTGCCCCGCTCTCTCCGCATAGCCCTGTATCAATCCCCAAATTAATCCCACTGCCACTATCTCTCCCCATAGCCCTGTATCAATCCCCAAGCTAATCCCACTGTCCACGCTCTCTCCCCATAGCCCTGTGTCAATCCCCAAACTAATCCCACTGACCTGCTCTCTACCCATAGCCCTTTATCAATCCAAAAACTAATCCCACTGTCCCGCTCTCTCCCCATAGCCCTGTATCAATCCCAAACTAACCCCACTGCCCCGCTCTCTCCCCATAGCCCTGTATCAATCCCCAAACTAATCCCACTGTCCCAATCTATCCCCATAGCCCTGTATCAATCCCCAAACTAATCCTACTGCCCTGCACTCTACCCATTGCCCTGTATCAATCCCCAAACTAATCCCACTGTCCCGCTCTCTCCCCATAGACCTGTATCAATCCCAAACTAACCCCACTGCCCCGCTCTCTCCCCATAGCCCTGTATCAATCCCCAAACTAATCCCACTGCCCCGCTAACTCCCCATAGCCCTGTATAAATCCCCAAACTATTCCTACTGCCCCGTTCTCTCCCCATAGCCCTGTGTCAATCCCCAAACTAATCCCACTGTCCCACTCTCTCCCCATAGCCCTGTGTCAATCCCCAAACTAATCCAACTGCCCCGCTCTCTCCCCATAGCCCTGTATCAATCCCCAAACTCATCCCACTGCCCCTCTCTCTCCCATAGCCCTGTCTCAATCTCAAACTAATCCCACTGCCTCGCTCTCTCCATACCCCTGTAACAATCGCAAACTAATCCCACTGCCCCGCTCTCTCCCCACAGGACTGTATCAATCCCCAAACTAATCCCACTGCCCCACTCTCTCCTCATAGCCCTGTCTCAATCCCCAAACTAATCCCTCTGCCCCAGTCTCTCCCCATAGCCCTGTATCAATCCCCAAACTAATTCCACTGCCCCACTCACTCCCCATAGCCCTGTATCAATCCCCAAACTAATCCCACTGCCCCACTCTCTCCCCAAAGCACTGTATCAATCCCCAAACTAATCCTACTGCCCCGCTCACTCCGCATAGCCCTGTATCAATCCCCAAACTAATCCCACTGCCCCGTTCTCTCTCCATAGCCCTGTATCAATCCCCAAATTAATCCAACTGCCCTGCTCACTCCCCATAGCCCGGTATCATTCCCCAAACTAATCCCACTGTACCTCTCTCTCCCCATAGCCCTGTCTCAATCCCAAACTAATCCCACTGCTACGCTTTCTCCCCATTGCCCTGTACCAATCCCCAAATTAATCCCACTGCCACTATCTCTCCCCATAGCCCTGTATCAATCCCCAAATTAATCCCACTGCCACTATCTCTCCCCATAGCCCTGTATCAATCCCCAAGCTAATCCCACTGTCCCGCTCTCTCCCCATAGCCCTGTGTCAATCCCCAAACTAATCCCACTGCCCCGCTCTCTCCGCATAGCCCTGTATCAATCCCCAAATTAATCCCACTGCCACTATCTCTCCCCATAGCCCTGTATCAATCCCCAAGCTAATCCCACTGTCCACGCTCTCTCCCCATAGCCCTGTGTCAATCCCCAAACTAATCCCACTGACCTGCTCTCTACCCATAGCCCTTTATCAATCCAAAAACTAATCCCACTGTCCCGCTCTCTCCCCATAGCGCTGTGTCAATCCCCAAACTAATCCCATAGCCCCGCTCTCAGCCCAAGCGCTGTATCAATCCTCAAACTAATCCCAGTGCCCTGCACTCTCCCCATTGCCCTGTATCAATCCCCAAACTAATCCCACTGTCCCGCTCTCTCCCCATAGCCCTGTATCAATCCCCAAACTAATCCCACTGCCCCGCTCTCTCCCCATAGCCCTTTATCAATCCAAAAACTAATCCCACTGTCCCGCTCTCTCCCCATAGCCCTGTATCAATCCCAAACTAACCCCACTGCCCCGCTCTCTCCCCATAGCCCTGTATCAATCCCCAAACTAATCCCACTGTCCCAATCTATCCCCATAGCCCTGTATCAATCCCCAAACTAATCCTACTGCTCTGCACTCTACCCATTGCCCTGTATCAATCCCCAAACTAATCCCACTGTCCCGCTCTCTCCCCATAGACCTGTATCAATCCCAAACTAACCCCACTGCCCCGCTCTCTCCCCATAGCCCTGTATCAATCCGCAAACTAATCCCACTGCCCCGCTATCTCCCCATAGCCCTGTATAAATCCCCAAACTATTCCTACTGCCCCGTTCTCTCCCCATAGCCCTGTGTCAATCCCCAAACTAATCCCACTGTCCCACTCTCTCCCCATAGCCCTGTGTCAATCCCCAAACTAATCCAACTGCCCCGCTCTCTCCCCATAGCCCTGTATCAATCCCCAAACTCATCCCACTGCCCCTCTCTCTCCCATAGCCCTGTCTCAATCCCAAACTAATCCCACTGCCTCGCTCTCTCCATACCCCTGTAACAATCGCAAACTAATCCCACTGCCCCGCTCTCTCCCCACAGGACTGTATCAATCCCCAAACTAATCCCACTGCCCCACTCTCTCCTCATAGCCCTGTCTCAATCCCCAAACTAATCCCTCTGCCCCAGTCTCTCCCCATAGCCCTGTATCAATCCCCAAACTAATTCCACTGCCCCACTCACTCCCCATAGCCCTGGATCAATCCCCAAACTAATCCCACTGCCCCACTCTCTCCCCATAGCACTGTATCAATCCCCAAACTAATCCTACTGCCCCGCTCACTCCGCATAGCCCTGTATCAATCCCCAAACTAATCCCACTGCCCCGTTCTCTCTCCATAGCCATGTATCAATCCCCAAATTAATCCAACTGCCCTGCTCACTCCCCATAGCCCGGTATCATTCCCCAAACTAATCCCACTGTACCTCTCTCTCCCCAGAGCCCTGTCTCAATCCCAAACTAATCCCACTGCTACGCTCTCTCCCCAAAGCCCTGTATCAATCCCCAAACTAATCCCACTATCCCACTCTCTCCCCATAGCCCTGTATCAATCCCCAAATTAATCCCACTGCCACTATCTCTCCCCATAGCCCTGTATCAATCCCCAAGCTAATCCCACTGTCCACGCTCTCTCCCCATAGCCCTGTGTCAATCCCCAAACTAATCCCACTGCCCCGCTCTCTCCCCATAGCCCTGTATCAATCCCCAAACTAATCCCACTGCCCCGCTCTCTCCCCATTGCCCTGTATCAATCCTCAAACTAATCCCACTGCCTCGCTCTCTCCCCATAGCCCTGTATCAATCCCCAAACTAATCCCACTGACCTGCTCTCTACCCATAGCCCTTTATCAATCCAAAAACTAATCCCACTGTCCCGCTCTCTACCCATAGCCCTGTATCAATCCCAAACTAACCCCACTGCCCCGCTCTCTCCCCATAGCCCTGTATCAATCCCCAAACTAATCCCACTGGCCCAATCTATCCCCATAGCCCTGTATCAATCCCCAAACTAATCCCACTGTCCCGCTCTCTCCCCATAGCCCTGTATCAATCCCAAACAAACCCCACTGCCCCGCTCTCTCCCTATAGCCCTGTATCAATCCCCAAAATAATCCCACTGCCCCGCTATCTCCCCATAGCCCTGTATAAATCCCCAAACTATTCCTACTGCCCCGTTCTCTCCCCATAGCCCTGTGTCAATCCCCAAACTAATCCCACTGTCCCACTCTCTCCCCAAAGCCCTGTATCAATCCCAAACTAATCCCACTGACCCGCTCACTCCCCATAGACCTGTATCAATCCCCAAATTAATCCAACTGCCCTGCTCTCTCTCCATAGCCCTGTCTCAATCCCCAAACTAATCCCACTGCCCCGCTCTCTCCCCATAGCCCTGTATCAATCCCCAAACTAATCCACTGTCCCGATCTCTCCCCATAGCCCTGTATCAATCCCCAAACTATTCCTACTGCCCCGCTCTCTCCCCATAGCCCTGTGTCAATCCCGTAACTAATCCCACTGTCCAGCTCTCTCCCCATAGCGCTGTATCAATCCTCAAACTAATCCCAGTGCCCCGCTCTCTCCCCACAGCCCTGTATCAATCCCAAACTAATCCCACTGCCCCACTCTATCCTCATAGCCCTGTTTCAATCCCCAAACTAATCCCACAGCCCCACTCAATCCCCATAGCCCTGTATCAATCCCCAAACTAATCCCACTGTACCTCTATCTCCCTATAGCCCTGTATCAATTCGCAAACTAATCCCACTGCCCCGCTCTCCCCCCTTAGCCCTGTATCAATCCCCAAACTAATCCCACTGCCCCGCTCTCTCCCCATAGCCCTGTGTCAATCCCCAAACTAATCCCACTGACCTGCACTCTAGCCATAGCCCTTTATCAATCCACAAACTAATCCCACTGTCCCGCTCTCTCCCCATAGCGCTGTGTCAATCCCCAAACTAATCCCAGTGCCCTGCACTCTCCCCATTGCCCCGTATCAATCCCCAAACTAATCCAACTGTCCCGCTCTCTCCCCATAGCCCTGTATCAATCCCAAACTAACCCCACTGCCCCGCTCTCACCCTATAGCCCTGTATCAATCCCCAAACTAATCCCACTGCCCCGCTCTCTCCCCATAAGCCCTGTGTCAATCCCCAAACTAATCCCACTGACCCGCTCTCTCCCCATAGCCCTGTATCAATCCCCAAACTAATCCACTGTCCCGATCTCTCCCCATAGCCCTGTATCAATCCCCAAACTATTCCTACTGCCCCGCTCTCTCCCCATAGCCCTGTGTCAATCCCGTAACTAATCCCACTGTCCAGCTCTCTCCCCATAGCGCTGTATCAATCCTCAAACTAATCCCAATGCCCCGCTCTCTCCCCACAGCCCTGTATCAATCCCAAACTAATCCCACTGCCCCACTCTATCCTCATAGCCCTGTTTCAATCCCCAAACTAATCCCACAGCCCCACTCAATCCCCATAGCCCTGTATCAATCCCCAAACTAATCCCACTGTACCTCTATCTCCCTATAGCCCTGTATCAATTCGCAAACTAATCCCACTGCCCCGCTCTCCCCCCTTAGCCCTGTATCAATCCCCAAACTAATCCCACTGCCCCGCTCTCTCCCCATAGCCCTGTGTCAATCCCCAAACTAATCCCACTGACCTGCACTCTAGCCATAGCCCTTTATCAATCCACAAACTAATCCCACTGTCCCGCTCTCTCCCCATAGCGCTGTGTCAATCCCCAAACTAATCCCAGTGCCCTGCACTCTCCCCATTGCCCCGTATCAATCCCCAAACTAATCCAACTGTCCCGCTCTCTCCCCATAGCCCTGTATCAATCCCAAACTAACCCCACTGCCCCGCTCTCACCCTATAGCCCTGTATCAATCCCCAAACTAATCCCACTGCCCCGCTCTCTCCCCATAAGCCCTGTGTCAATCCCCAAACTAATCCCACTGTCCCAATCTATCCCCATAGCCCTGTATCAATCCCCAAACTAATCCTACTGCTCTGCACTCTACCCATTGCCCTGTATCAATCCCCAAACTAATCCCACTGTCCCGCTCTCTCCCCATAGACCTGTATCAATCCCAAACTAACCCCACTGCCCCGCTCTCTCCCCATAGCCCTGTATCAATCCGCAAACTAATCCCACTGCCCCGCTATCTCCCCATAGCCCTGTATAAATCCCCAAACTATTCCTACTGCCCCGTTCTCTCCCCATAGCCCTGTGTCAATCCCCAAACTAATCCCACTGTCCCACTCTCTCCCCATAGCCCTGTGTCAATCCCCAAACTAATCCAACTGCCCCGCTCTCTCCCCATAGCCCTGTATCAATCCCCAAACTCATCCCACTGCCCCTCTCTCTCCCATAGCCCTGTCTCAATCCCAAACTAATCCCACTGCCTCGCTCTCTCCATACCCCTGTAACAATCGCAAACTAATCCCACTGCCCCGCTCTCTCCCCACAGGACTGTATCAATCCCCAAACTAATCCCACTGCCCCACTCTCTCCTCATAGCCCTGTCTCAATCCCCAAACTAATCCCTCTGCCCCAGTCTCTCCCCATAGCCCTGTATCAATCCCCAAACTAATTCCACTGCCCCACTCACTCCCCATAGCCCTGGATCAATCCCCAAACTAATCCCACTGCCCCACTCTCTCCCCATAGCACTGTATCAATCCCCAAACTAATCCTACTGCCCCGCTCACTCCGCATAGCCCTGTATCAATCCCCAAACTAATCCCACTGCCCCGTTCTCTCTCCATAGCCATGTATCAATCCCCAAATTAATCCAACTGCCCTGCTCACTCCCCATAGCCCGGTATCATTCCCCAAACTAATCCCACTGTACCTCTCTCTCCCCAGAGCCCTGTCTCAATCCCAAACTAATCCCACTGCTACGCTCTCTCCCCAAAGCCCTGTATCAATCCCCAAACTAATCCCACTATCCCACTCTCTCCCCATAGCCCTGTATCAATCCCCAAATTAATCCCACTGCCACTATCTCTCCCCATAGCCCTGTATCAATCCCCAAGCTAATCCCACTGTCCACGCTCTCTCCCCATAGCCCTGTGTCAATCCCCAAACTAATCCCACTGCCCCGCTCTCTCCCCATAGCCCTGTATCAATCCCCAAACTAATCCCACTGCCCCGCTCTCTCCCCATTGCCCTGTATCAATCCTCAAACTAATCCCACTGCCTCGCTCTCTCCCCATAGCCCTGTATCAATCCCCAAACTAATCCCACTGACCTGCTCTCTACCCATAGCCCTTTATCAATCCAAAAACTAATCCCACTGTCCCGCTCTCTACCCATAGCCCTGTATCAATCCCAAACTAACCCCACTGCCCCGCTCTCTCCCCATAGCCCTGTATCAATCCCCAAACTAATCCCACTGGCCCAATCTATCCCCATAGCCCTGTATCAATCCCCAAACTAATCCCACTGTCCCGCTCTCTCCCCATAGCCCTGTATCAATCCCAAACAAACCCCACTGCCCCGCTCTCTCCCTATAGCCCTGTATCAATCCCCAAAATAATCCCACTGCCCCGCTATCTCCCCATAGCCCTGTATAAATCCCCAAACTATTCCTACTGCCCCGTTCTCTCCCCATAGCCCTGTGTCAATCCCCAAACTAATCCCACTGTCCCACTCTCTCCCCAAAGCCCTGTATCAATCCCAAACTAATCCCACTGACCCGCTCACTCCCCATAGACCTGTATCAATCCCCAAATTAATCCAACTGCCCTGCTCTCTCTCCATAGCCCTGTCTCAATCCCCAAACTAATCCCACTGCCCCGCTCTCTCCCCATAGCCCTGTATCAATCCCCAAACTAATCCACTGTCCCGATCTCTCCCCATAGCCCTGTATCAATCCCCAAACTATTCCTACTGCCCCGCTCTCTCCCCATAGCCCTGTGTCAATCCCGTAACTAATCCCACTGTCCAGCTCTCTCCCCATAGCGCTGTATCAATCCTCAAACTAATCCCAGTGCCCCGCTCTCTCCCCACAGCCCTGTATCAATCCCAAACTAATCCCACTGCCCCACTCTATCCTCATAGCCCTGTTTCAATCCCCAAACTAATCCCACAGCCCCACTCAATCCCCATAGCCCTGTATCAATCCCCAAACTAATCCCACTGTACCTCTATCTCCCTATAGCCCTGTATCAATTCGCAAACTAATCCCACTGCCCCGCTCTCCCCCCTTAGCCCTGTATCAATCCCCAAACTAATCCCACTGCCCCGCTCTCTCCCCATAGCCCTGTGTCAATCCCCAAACTAATCCCACTGACCTGCACTCTAGCCATAGCCCTTTATCAATCCACAAACTAATCCCACTGTCCCGCTCTCTCCCCATAGCGCTGTGTCAATCCCCAAACTAATCCCAGTGCCCTGCACTCTCCCCATTGCCCCGTATCAATCCCCAAACTAATCCAACTGTCCCGCTCTCTCCCCATAGCCCTGTATCAATCCCAAACTAACCCCACTGCCCCGCTCTCACCCTATAGCCCTGTATCAATCCCCAAACTAATCCCACTGCCCCGCTCTCTCCCCATAAGCCCTGTGTCAATCCCCAAACTAATCCCACTGACCCGCTCTCTCCCCATAGCCCTGTATCAATCCCCAAACTAATCCACTGTCCCGATCTCTCCCCATAGCCCTGTATCAATCCCCAAACTATTCCTACTGCCCCGCTCTCTCCCCATAGCCCTGTGTCAATCCCGTAACTAATCCCACTGTCCAGCTCTCTCCCCATAGCGCTGTATCAATCCTCAAACTAATCCCAATGCCCCGCTCTCTCCCCACAGCCCTGTATCAATCCCAAACTAATCCCACTGCCCCACTCTATCCTCATAGCCCTGTTTCAATCCCCAAACTAATCCCACAGCCCCACTCAATCCCCATAGCCCTGTATCAATCCCCAAACTAATCCCACTGTACCTCTATCTCCCTATAGCCCTGTATCAATTCGCAAACTAATCCCACTGCCCCGCTCTCCCCCCTTAGCCCTGTATCAATCCCCAAACTAATCCCACTGCCCCGCTCTCTCCCCATAGCCCTGTGTCAATCCCCAAACTAATCCCACTGACCTGCACTCTAGCCATAGCCCTTTATCAATCCACAAACTAATCCCACTGTCCCGCTCTCTCCCCATAGCGCTGTGTCAATCCCCAAACTAATCCCAGTGCCCTGCACTCTCCCCATTGCCCCGTATCAATCCCCAAACTAATCCAACTGTCCCGCTCTCTCCCCATAGCCCTGTATCAATCCCAAACTAACCCCACTGCCCCGCTCTCACCCTATAGCCCTGTATCAATCCCCAAACTAATCCCACTGCCCCGCTCTCTCCCCATAAGCCCTGTGTCAATCCCCAAACTAATCCCACTGACCCGCTCTCTCCCCATAGCCCGGTATCATTCCCCAAACTAATCCCACTGTACCTCTCTCTCCCCATAGCCCTGTCTCAATCCCAAACTAATCCCACTGCTACGCTTTCTCCCCATAGCCCTGTACCAATCCCCAAATTAATCCCACTGCCACTATCTCTCCCCATAGCCCTGTATCAATCCCCAAATTAATCCCACTGCCACTATCTCTCCCCATAGCCCTGTATCAATCCCCAAGCTAATCCCACTGTCCACGCTCTCTCCCCATAGCCCTGTGTCAATCCCCAAACTAATCCCACTGCCCCGCTCTCTCCGCATAGCCCTGTATCAATCCCCAAATTAATCCCACTGCCACTATCTCTCCCCATAGCCCTGTATCAATCCCCAAGCTAATCCCACTGTCCACGCTCTCTCCCCATAGCCCTGTGTCAATCCCCAAACTAATCCCACTGACCTGCTCTCTACCCATAGCCCTTTATCAATCCAAAAACTAATCCCACTGTCCCGCTCTCTCCCCATAGCGCTGTGTCAATCCCCAAACTAATCCCATAGCCCCGCTCTCAGCCCAAGCGCTGTATCAATCCTCAAACTAATCCCAGTGCCCTGCACTCTCCCCATTGCCCTGTATCAATCCCCAAACTAATCCCACTGTCCCGCTCTCTCCCCATAGCCCTGTATCAATCCCCAAACTAATCCCACTGCCCCGCTCTCTCCCCATAGCCCTTTATCAATCCAAAAACTAATCCCACTGTCCCGCTCTCTCCCCATAGCCCTGTATCAATCCCAAACTAACCCCACTGCCCCGCTCTCTCCCCATAGCCCTGTATCAATCCCCAAACTAATCCCACTGTCCCAATCTATCCCCATAGCCCTGTATCAATCCCCAAACTAATCCTACTGCTCTGCACTCTACCCATTGCCCTGTATCAATCCCCAAACTAATCCCACTGTCCCGCTCTCTCCCCATAGACCTGTATCAATCCCAAACTAACCCCACTGCCCCGCTCTCTCCCCATAGCCCTGTATCAATCCCCAAACTAATCCCACTGCCCCGCTATCTCCCCATAGCCCTGTATAAATCCCCAAACTATTCCTACTGCCCCGTTCTCTCCCCATAGCCCTGTGTCAATCCCCAAACTAATCCCACTGTCCCACTCTCTCCCCATAGCCCTGTGTCAATCCCCAAACTAATCCAACTGCCCCGCTCTCTCCCCATAGCCCTGTATCAATCCCCAAACTCATCCCACTGCCCCTCTCTCTCCCATAGCCCTGTCTCAATCCCAAACTAATCCCACTGCCTCGCTCTCTCCATACCCCTGTAACAATCGCAAACTAATCCCACTGCCCCGCTCTCTCCCCACAGGACTGTATCAATCCCCAAACTAATCCCACTGCCCCACTCTCTCCTCATAGCCCTGTCTCAATCCCCAAACTAATCCCTCTGCCCCAGTCTCTCCCCATAGCCCTGTATAAATCCCCAAACTATTCCTACTGCCCCGTTCTCTCCCCATAGCCCTGTGTCAATCCCCAAACTAATCCCACTGTCCCACTCTCTCCCCAAAGCCCTGTATCAATCCCAAACTAATCCCACTGACCCGCTCACTCCCCATAGACCTGTATCAATCCCCAAATTAATCCAACTGCCCTGCTCTCTCTCCATAGCCCTGTCTCAATCCCCAAACTAATCCCACTGCCCCGCTCTCTCCCCATAGCCCTGTATCAATCCCCAAACTAATCCACTGTCCCGATCTCTCCCCATAGCCCTGTATCAATCCCCAAACTATTCCTACTGCCCCGCTCTCTCCCCATAGCCCTGTGTCAATCCCGTAACTAATCCCACTGTCCAGCTCTCTCCCCATAGCGCTGTATCAATCCTCAAACTAATCCCAGTGCCCCGCTCTCTCCCCACAGCCCTGTATCAATCCCAAACTAATCACAGTGACCCGCTCTCTCCCCATATCCCTGTATCAATCCCAAACTAATCCCACTGCCCCACTCTATCCTCATAGCCCTGTTTCAATCCCCAAACTAATCCCACAGCCCCACTCAATCCCCATAGCCCTGTATCAATCCCCAAACTAATCCCACTGTACCTCTATCTCCCTATAGCCCTGTATCAATTCGCAAACTAATCCCACTGCCCCGCTCTCCCCCCTTAGCCCTGTATCAATCCCCAAACTAATCCCACTGCCCCGCTCTCTCCCCATAGCCCTGTGTCAATCCCCAAACTAATCCCACTGACCTGCACTCTAGCCATAGCCCTTTATCAATCCACAAACTAATCCCACTGTCCCGCTCTCTCCCCATAGCGCTGTGTCAATCCCCAAACTAATCCCAGTGCCCTGCACTCTCCCCATTGCCCCGTATCAATCCCCAAACTAATCCAACTGTCCCGCTCTCTCCCCATAGCCCTGTATCAATCCCAAACTAACCCCACTGCCCCGCTCTCACCCTATAGCCCTGTATCAATCCCCAAACTAATCCCACTGCCCCGCTCTCTCCCCATAAGCCCTGTGTCAATCCCCAAACTAATCCCACTGACCCGCTCTCTCCCCATAGCCCGGTATCATTCCCCAAACTAATCCCACTGTACCTCTCTCTCCCCATAGCCCTGTCTCAATCCCAAACTAATCCCACTGCTACGCTTTCTCCCCATAGCCCTGTACCAATCCCCAAATTAATCCCACTGCCACTATCTCTCCCCATAGCCCTGTATCAATCCCCAAATTAATCCCACTGCCACTATCTCTCCCCATAGCCCTGTATCAATCCCCAAGCTAATCCCACTGTCCACGCTCTCTCCCCATAGCCCTGTGTCAATCCCCAAACTAATCCCACTGCCCCGCTCTCTCCGCATAGCCCTGTATCAATCCCCAAATTAATCCCACTGCCACTATCTCTCCCCATAGCCCTGTATCAATCCCCAAGCTAATCCCACTGTCCACGCTCTCTCCCCATAGCCCTGTGTCAATCCCCAAACTAATCCCACTGACCTGCTCTCTACCCATAGCCCTTTATCAATCCAAAAACTAATCCCACTGTCCCGCTCTCTCCCCATAGCCCTGTATCAATCCCAAACTAACCCCACTGCCCCGCTCTCTCCCCATAGCCCTGTATCAATCCCCAAACTAATCCCACTGTCCCAATCTATCCCCATAGCCCTGTATCAATCACCAAACTAATCCTACTGCCCTGCACTCTACCCATTGCCCTGTATCAATCCCCAAACTAATCCCACTGTCCCGCTCTCACCCTATAGCCCTGTATCAATCCCCAAACTAATCCCACTGCCCCGCTCTCTCCCCATAAGCCCTGTGTCAATCCCCAAACTAATCCCACTGACCCGCACTCTCCCCATAGCCCTGTATCAATCCCCAAATTAATCCCACTGTCCCGCTATCGCCCCATAGCCCTGTATCAATCCCCAAACTAATCCCACTATCCCACTCTCTCCCCATAGCCCTGTATCGATCTCCAAACTAATCCCACTGCCACTATCTCTCCCCATAGCCCTGTATCAATCCCCAAGCTAATCCCACTGTCCACGCTCTCTCCCCATAGCCCTGTGTCAATCCCCAAACTAATCCCACTGCCCCGCTCTCTCCCCATAGCCCTGTATCAATCCCCAAACTAATCCCACTGCCTCGCTCTCTCCCCATAGCCCTGTATCAATCCCCAAACTAATCCCACTGACCTGCTCTCTACCCATAGCCCTTTATCAATCTAAAAACTAATCCCACTGTCCCGCTCTCTCCCCATAGCCCTGTATCAATCCCAAACTAACCCCACTGCCCCGCTCTCTCCCCATAGCCCTGTATCAATCCCCAAACTAATCCCACTGTCCCAATCTATCCCCATAGCCCTGTATCAATCCCCAAACTAATCCTACTGCCCTGCACTCTACCCATTGCCCTGTATCAATCCCCAAACTAATCCCACTGTCCCACTCTCTCCCCATAGACCTGTATCAATCCCAAACTAACCCCACTGCCCCGCTCTCTCCCCATAGCCCTGTATCAATCCCCAAACTAATCCCACTGCCCCGCTATCTCCCCATAGCCCTGTATAAATCCCCAAACTATTCCTACTGCCCCGTTCTCTCCCCATAGCCCTGTGTCAATCCCCAAACTAATCCCACTGTCCCACTCTCTCCCCATAGCCCTGTGTCAATCCCCAAACTAATCCAACTGCCCCGCTCTCTCCCCATAGCCCAGTATCAATCCCCAAACTCATCCCACTGCCCCTCTCTCTCCCATAGCCCTGTCTCAATCCCAAACTAATCCCACTGCCTCGCTCTCTCCATACCCCTGTAACAATCGCAAACTAATCCCACTGCCCCGCTCTCTCCCCACAGGACTGTATCAATCCCCAAACTAATCCCACTGCCCCACTCTCTCCTCATAGCCCTGTCTCAATCCCCAAACTAATCCCTCTGCCCCAGTCTCTCCCCATAGCCCTGTATCAATCCCCAAACTAATTCCACTGCCCCACTCACTCCCCATAGCCCTGTATCAATCCCCAAACTAATCCCACTGCCCCACTCTCTCCCCATAGCACTGTATCAATCCGCAAACTAATCCTACTGCCCCGCTCACTCCGCATAGCCCTGTATCAATCCCCAAACTAATCCCACTGCCCCGTTCTCTCTCCATAGCCCTGTATCAATCCCCAAATTAATCCAACTGCCCTGCTCACTCCCCATAGCCCGGTATCATTCCCCAAACTAATCCCACTGTACCTCTCTCTCCCCATAGCCCTGTCTCAATCCCAAACTAATCCCACTGCTACGCTTTCTCCCCATAGCCCTGTACCAATCCCCAAATTAATCCCACTGCCACTATCTCTCCCCATAGCCCTGTATCAATCCCCAAATTAATCCCACTGCCACTATCTCTCCCCATAGCCCTGTATCAATCCCCAAGCTAATCCCACTGTCCACGCTCTCTCCCCATAGCCCTCTGTCAATCCCCAAACTAATCCCACTGCCCCGCTCTCTCCGCATAGCCCTGTATCAATCCCCAAATTAATCCCACTGCCACTATCTCTCCCCATAGCCCTGTATCAATCCCCAAGCTAATCCCACTGTCCACGCTCTCTCCCCATAGCCCTGTGTCAATCCCCAAACTAATCCCACTGACCTGCTCTCTACCCATAGCCCTTTATCAATCCAAAAACTAATCCCACTGTCCCGCTCTCTCCCCATAGCCCTGTATCAATCCCAAACTAACCCCACTGCCCCGCTCTCTCCCCATAGCCCTGTATCAATCCCCAAACTAATCCCACTGTCCCAATCTATCCCCATAGCCCTGTATCAATCACCAAACAAATCCTACTGCCCTGCACTCTACCCATTGCCCTGTATCAATCCCCAAACTAATCCCACTGTCCCGCTCTCTCCCCATAGCCCTGTATCAATCCCAAACTAACCCCACTGCCCCGCTCTCTCCCCATAGCCCTGTATCAATCCCCAAACTAATCCCACTGCCCCGCTATCTCCCCATAGCCCTGTATAAATCCCCAAACTATTCCTACTGCCCCGTTCTCTCCCCATAGCCCTGTGTCAATCCCCAAACTAATCCCACTGTCCCACTCTCTCCCCAAAGCCCTGTATCAATCCCAAACTAATCCCACTGCCCCGGTCTCTCCCCATAGCCCTGTATCAATCCCCAAATTAATCCAACTGCCCTGCTCTCTCCCCATAGCACTGTATCAATCCCCAAACTAATCCCACTGCCCCACTCTCTCCTCATAGCCCTGTCTCAATCCCCAAACTAATCCCACTGCCCCGCTCTCTCCCCATAGCCCTGTCTCAATCCCCAAACTAATCCCACTGTCGCGCTCTCTCCCCAGAGCCCTGTATCAATCCCCAAACTAATCCACTGTCCCGATCTCTCCCCATAGCCCTGTATCAATCCCCAAACTATTCCTACTGCCCCGCTCTCTCCCCATAGCGCTGTGTCAATCCCCAAACTAATCCCACAGCCCCGCTCTCTCCCCTTAGCCCTGTATCAATCCCCAAACTCATCCCACTGCCCCTCTCTCTCCCCATAGCCCTGTATCAATTCCCAAAACAATCCAACCGTCCCGCTGTCTCCCCTTAGCCCTGTATCAATCTGCAAACAATTCGCACTGTCCTGCTCTCTACTCATAGCCCTCTATTAATCCCAAACTAATCCCAATGCCCCGCTCTCTCCCCATAGCCCTGTAACAAACCCCAAACTAACCCCACTGCACCGCTCTCTCCATACACCTGTATCAATCCCCAAAATAATCCCACTGCCCCTATCTCTCCCCAAAGCCTGTATCAATCCACAAACTAATCCCAATGCTCCGCTCTCTCCCCATAGCCCTGTATCAATCCCCAAACTAATCACACTGCCCCGCTCTCTCCCCATAGCCTATATCAATCCCCAAACTAATCCCACTGACCTGCTCTCTACCCATAGCCCTTTATCAATCCAAAAACTAATCCCACTGTCCCGCTCTCTACCCATAGCCCTGTATCAATCCCAAACTAACCCCACTGCCCCGCTCTCTCCCCATAGCCCTGTATCAATCCCCAAACTAATCCCACTGGCCCAATCTATCCCCATAGCCCTGTATCAATCCCCAAACTAATCCCACTGTCCCGCTCTCTCCCCATAGCCCTGTATCAATCCCAAACAAACCCCACTGCCCCGCTCTCTCCCTATAGCCCTGTATCAATCCCCAAAATAATCCCACTGCCCCGCTATCTCCCCATAGCCCTGTATAAATCCCCAAACTATTCCTACTGCCCCGTTCTCTCCCCATAGCCCTGTGTCAATCCCCAAACTAATCCCACTGTCCCACTCTCTCCCCAAAGCCCTGTATCAATCCCAAACTAATCCCACTGACCCGCTCACTCCCCATAGACCTGTATCAATCCCCAAATTAATCCAACTGCCCTGCTCTCTCTCCATAGCCCTGTCTCAATCCCCAAACTAATCCCACTGCCCCGCTCTCTCCCCATAGCCCTGTATCAATCCCCAAACTAATCCACTGTCCCGATCTCTCCCCATAGCCCTGTATCAATCCCCAAACTATTCCTACTGCCCCGCTCTCTCCCCATAGCCCTGTGTCAATCCCGTAACTAATCCCACTGTCCAGCTCTCTCCCCATAGCGCTGTATCAATCCTCAAACTAATCCCAGTGCCCCGCTCTCTCCCCACAGCCCTGTATCAATCCCAAACTAATCACAGTGACCCGCTCTCTCCCCATATCCCTGTATCAATCCCAAACTAATCCCACTGCCCCACTCTATCCTCATAGCCCTGTTTCAATCCCCAAACTAATCCCACAGCCCCACTCAATCCCCATAGCCCTGTATCAATCCCCAAACTAATCCCACTGTACCTCTATCTCCCTATAGCCCTGTATCAATTCGCAAACTAATCCCACTGCCCCGCTCTCCCCCCTTAGCCCTGTATCAATCCCCAAACTAATCCCACTGCCCCGCTCTCTCCCCATAGCCCTGTGTCAATCCCCAAACTAATCCCACTGACCTGCACTCTAGCCATAGCCCTTTATCAATCCACAAACTAATCCCACTGTCCCGCTCTCTCCCCATAGCGCTGTGTCAATCCCCAAACTAATCCCAGTGCCCTGCACTCTCCCCATTGCCCCGTATCAATCCCCAAACTAATCCAACTGTCCCGCTCTCTCCCCATAGCCCTGTATCAATCCCAAACTAACCCCACTGCCCCGCTCTCACCCTATAGCCCTGTATCAATCCCCAAACTAATCCCACTGCCCCGCTCTCTCCCCATAAGCCCTGTGTCAATCCCCAAACTAATCCCACTGACCCGCTCTCTCCCCATAGCCCGGTATCATTCCCCAAACTAATCCCACTGTACCTCTCTCTCCCCATAGCCCTGTCTCAATCCCAAACTAATCCCACTGCTACGCTTTCTCCCCATAGCCCTGTACCAATCCCCAAATTAATCCCACTGCCACTATCTCTCCCCATAGCCCTGTATCAATCCCCAAATTAATCCCACTGCCACTATCTCTCCCCATAGCCCTGTATCAATCCCCAAGCTAATCCCACTGTCCACGCTCTCTCCCCATAGCCCTGTGTCAATCCCCAAACTAATCCCACTGCCCCGCTCTCTCCGCATAGCCCTGTATCAATCCCCAAATTAATCCCACTGCCACTATCTCTCCCCATAGCCCTGTATCAATCCCCAAGCTAATCCCACTGTCCACGCTCTCTCCCCATAGCCCTGTGTCAATCCCCAAACTAATCCCACTGACCTGCTCTCTACCCATAGCCCTTTATCAATCCAAAAACTAATCCCACTGTCCCGCTCTCTCCCCATAGCCCTGTATCAATCCCAAACTAACCCCACTGCCCCGCTCTCTCCCCATAGCCCTGTATCAATCCCCAAACTAATCCCACTGTCCCAATCTATCCCCATAGCCCTGTATCAATCACCAAACTAATCCTACTGCCCTGCACTCTACCCATTGCCCTGTATCAATCCCCAAACTAATCCCACTGTCCCGCTCTCACCCTATAGCCCTGTATCAATCCCCAAACTAATCCCACTGCCCCGCTCTCTCCCCATAAGCCCTGTGTCAATCCCCAAACTAATCCCACTGACCCGCACTCTCCCCATAGCCCTGTATCAATCCCCAAATTAATCCCACTGTCCCGCTATCGCCCCATAGCCCTGTATCAATCCCCAAACTAATCCCACTATCCCACTCTCTCCCCATAGCCCTGTATCGATCTCCAAACTAATCCCACTGCCACTATCTCTCCCCATAGCCCTGTATCAATCCCCAAGCTAATCCCACTGTCCACGCTCTCTCCCCATAGCCCTGTGTCAATCCCCAAACTAATCCCACTGCCCCGCTCTCTCCCCATAGCCCTGTATCAATCCCCAAACTAATCCCACTGCCTCGCTCTCTCCCCATAGCCCTGTATCAATCCCCAAACTAATCCCACTGACCTGCTCTCTACCCATAGCCCTTTATCAATCTAAAAACTAATCCCACTGTCCCGCTCTCTCCCCATAGCCCTGTATCAATCCCAAACTAACCCCACTGCCCCGCTCTCTCCCCATAGCCCTGTATCAATCCCCAAACTAATCCCACTGTCCCAATCTATCCCCATAGCCCTGTATCAATCCCCAAACTAATCCTACTGCCCTGCACTCTACCCATTGCCCTGTATCAATCCCCAAACTAATCCCACTGTCCCACTCTCTCCCCATAGACCTGTATCAATCCCAAACTAACCCCACTGCCCCGCTCTCTCCCCATAGCCCTGTATCAATCCCCAAACTAATCCCACTGCCCCGCTATCTCCCCATAGCCCTGTATAAATCCCCAAACTATTCCTACTGCCCCGTTCTCTCCCCATAGCCCTGTGTCAATCCCCAAACTAATCCCACTGTCCCACTCTCTCCCCATAGCCCTGTGTCAATCCCCAAACTAATCCAACTGCCCCGCTCTCTCCCCATAGCCCAGTATCAATCCCCAAACTCATCCCACTGCCCCTCTCTCTCCCATAGCCCTGTCTCAATCCCAAACTAATCCCACTGCCTCGCTCTCTCCATACCCCTGTAACAATCGCAAACTAATCCCACTGCCCCGCTCTCTCCCCACAGGACTGTATCAATCCCCAAACTAATCCCACTGCCCCACTCTCTCCTCATAGCCCTGTCTCAATCCCCAAACTAATCCCTCTGCCCCAGTCTCTCCCCATAGCCCTGTATCAATCCCCAAACTAATTCCACTGCCCCACTCACTCCCCATAGCCCTGTATCAATCCCCAAACTAATCCCACTGCCCCACTCTCTCCCCATAGCACTGTATCAATCCGCAAACTAATCCTACTGCCCCGCTCACTCCGCATAGCCCTGTATCAATCCCCAAACTAATCCCACTGCCCCGTTCTCTCTCCATAGCCCTGTATCAATCCCCAAATTAATCCAACTGCCCTGCTCACTCCCCATAGCCCGGTATCATTCCCCAAACTAATCCCACTGTACCTCTCTCTCCCCATAGCCCTGTCTCAATCCCAAACTAATCCCACTGCTACGCTTTCTCCCCATAGCCCTGTACCAATCCCCAAATTAATCCCACTGCCACTATCTCTCCCCATAGCCCTGTATCAATCCCCAAATTAATCCCACTGCCACTATCTCTCCCCATAGCCCTGTATCAATCCCCAAGCTAATCCCACTGTCCACGCTCTCTCCCCATAGCCCTCTGTCAATCCCCAAACTAATCCCACTGCCCCGCTCTCTCCGCATAGCCCTGTATCAATCCCCAAATTAATCCCACTGCCACTATCTCTCCCCATAGCCCTGTATCAATCCCCAAGCTAATCCCACTGTCCACGCTCTCTCCCCATAGCCCTGTGTCAATCCCCAAACTAATCCCACTGACCTGCTCTCTACCCATAGCCCTTTATCAATCCAAAAACTAATCCCACTGTCCCGCTCTCTCCCCATAGCCCTGTATCAATCCCAAACTAACCCCACTGCCCCGCTCTCTCCCCATAGCCCTGTATCAATCCCCAAACTAATCCCACTGTCCCAATCTATCCCCATAGCCCTGTATCAATCACCAAACAAATCCTACTGCCCTGCACTCTACCCATTGCCCTGTATCAATCCCCAAACTAATCCCACTGTCCCGCTCTCTCCCCATAGCCCTGTATCAATCCCAAACTAACCCCACTGCCCCGCTCTCTCCCCATAGCCCTGTATCAATCCCCAAACTAATCCCACTGCCCCGCTATCTCCCCATAGCCCTGTATAAATCCCCAAACTATTCCTACTGCCCCGTTCTCTCCCCATAGCCCTGTGTCAATCCCCAAACTAATCCCACTGTCCCACTCTCTCCCCAAAGCCCTGTATCAATCCCAAACTAATCCCACTGCCCCGGTCTCTCCCCATAGCCCTGTATCAATCCCCAAATTAATCCAACTGCCCTGCTCTCTCCCCATAGCACTGTATCAATCCCCAAACTAATCCCACTGCCCCACTCTCTCCTCATAGCCCTGTCTCAATCCCCAAACTAATCCCACTGCCCCGCTCTCTCCCCATAGCCCTGTCTCAATCCCCAAACTAATCCCACTGTCGCGCTCTCTCCCCAGAGCCCTGTATCAATCCCCAAACTAATCCACTGTCCCGATCTCTCCCCATAGCCCTGTATCAATCCCCAAACTATTCCTACTGCCCCGCTCTCTCCCCATAGCGCTGTGTCAATCCCCAAACTAATCCCACAGCCCCGCTCTCTCCCCTTAGCCCTGTATCAATCCCCAAACTCATCCCACTGCCCCTCTCTCTCCCCATAGCCCTGTATCAATTCCCAAAACAATCCAACCGTCCCGCTGTCTCCCCTTAGCCCTGTATCAATCTGCAAACAATTCGCACTGTCCTGCTCTCTACTCATAGCCCTCTATTAATCCCAAACTAATCCCAATGCCCCGCTCTCTCCCCATAGCCCTGTAACAAACCCCAAACTAACCCCACTGCACCGCTCTCTCCATACACCTGTATCAATCCCCAAAATAATCCCACTGCCCCTATCTCTCCCCAAAGCCTGTATCAATCCACAAACTAATCCCAATGCTCCGCTCTCTCCCCATAGCCCTGTATCAATCCCCAAACTAATCACACTGCCCCGCTCTCTCCCCATAGCCTATATCAATCCCCAAACTAATCCCACTGACCTGCTCTCTACCCATAGCCCTTTATCAATCCAAAAACTAATCCCACTGTCCCGCTCTCTACCCATAGCCCTGTATCAATCCCAAACTAACCCCACTGCCCCGCTCTCTCCCCATAGCCCTGTATCAATCCCCAAACTAATCCCACTGGCCCAATCTATCCCCATAGCCCTGTATCAATCCCCAAACTAATCCCACTGTCCCGCTCTCTCCCCATAGCCCTGTATCAATCCCAAACAAACCCCACTGCCCCGCTCTCTCCCTATAGCCCTGTATCAATCCCCAAAATAATCCCACTGCCCCGCTATCTCCCCATAGCCCTGTATAAATCCCCAAACTATTCCTACTGCCCCGTTCTCTCCCCATAGCCCTGTGTCAATCCCCAAACTAATCCCACTGTCCCACTCTCTCCCCAAAGCCCTGTATCAATCCCAAACTAATCCCACTGACCCGCTCACTCCCCATAGACCTGTATCAATCCCCAAATTAATCCAACTGCCCTGCTCTCTCTCCATAGCCCTGTCTCAATCCCCAAACTAATCCCACTGCCCCGCTCTCTCCCCATAGCCCTGTATCAATCCCCAAACTAATCCACTGTCCCGATCTCTCCCCATAGCCCTGTATCAATCCCCAAACTATTCCTACTGCCCCGCTCTCTCCCCATAGCCCTGTGTCAATCCCGTAACTAATCCCACTGTCCAGCTCTCTCCCCATAGCGCTGTATCAATCCTCAAACTAATCCCAGTGCCCCGCTCTCTCCCCACAGCCCTGTATCAATCCCAAACTAATCACAGTGACCCGCTCTCTCCCCATATCCCTGTATCAATCCCAAACTAATCCCACTGCCCCACTCTATCCTCATAGCCCTGTTTCAATCCCCAAACTAATCCCACAGCCCCACTCAATCCCCATAGCCCTGTATCAATCCCCAAACTAATCCCACTGTACCTCTATCTCCCTATAGCCCTGTATCAATTCGCAAACTAATCCCACTGCCCCGCTCTCCCCCCTTAGCCCTGTATCAATCCCCAAACTAATCCCACTGCCCCGCTCTCTCCCCATAGCCCTGTGTCAATCCCCAAACTAATCCCACTGACCTGCACTCTAGCCATAGCCCTTTATCAATCCACAAACTAATCCCACTGTCCCGCTCTCTCCCCATAGCGCTGTGTCAATCCCCAAACTAATCCCAGTGCCCTGCACTCTCCCCATTGCCCCGTATCAATCCCCAAACTAATCCAACTGTCCCGCTCTCTCCCCATAGCCCTGTATCAATCCCAAACTAACCCCACTGCCCCGCTCTCACCCTATAGCCCTGTATCAATCCCCAAACTAATCCCACTGCCCCGCTCTCTCCCCATAAGCCCTGTGTCAATCCCCAAACTAATCCCACTGACCCGCTCTCTCCCCATAGCCCGGTATCATTCCCCAAACTAATCCCACTGTACCTCTCTCTCCCCATAGCCCTGTCTCAATCCCAAACTAATCCCACTGCTACGCTTTCTCCCCATAGCCCTGTACCAATCCCCAAATTAATCCCACTGCCACTATCTCTCCCCATAGCCCTGTATCAATCCCCAAATTAATCCCACTGCCACTATCTCTCCCCATAGCCCTGTATCAATCCCCAAGCTAATCCCACTGTCCACGCTCTCTCCCCATAGCCCTGTGTCAATCCCCAAACTAATCCCACTGCCCCGCTCTCTCCGCATAGCCCTGTATCAATCCCCAAATTAATCCCACTGCCACTATCTCTCCCCATAGCCCTGTATCAATCCCCAAGCTAATCCCACTGTCCACGCTCTCTCCCCATAGCCCTGTGTCAATCCCCAAACTAATCCCACTGACCTGCTCTCTACCCATAGCCCTTTATCAATCCAAAAACTAATCCCACTGTCCCGCTCTCTCCCCATAGCCCTGTATCAATCCCAAACTAACCCCACTGCCCCGCTCTCTCCCCATAGCCCTGTATCAATCCCCAAACTAATCCCACTGTCCCAATCTATCCCCATAGCCCTGTATCAATCACCAAACTAATCCTACTGCCCTGCACTCTACCCATTGCCCTGTATCAATCCCCAAACTAATCCCACTGTCCCGCTCTCACCCTATAGCCCTGTATCAATCCCCAAACTAATCCCACTGCCCCGCTCTCTCCCCATAAGCCCTGTGTCAATCCCCAAACTAATCCCACTGACCCGCACTCTCCCCATAGCCCTGTATCAATCCCCAAATTAATCCCACTGTCCCGCTATCGCCCCATAGCCCTGTATCAATCCCCAAACTAATCCCACTATCCCACTCTCTCCCCATAGCCCTGTATCGATCTCCAAACTAATCCCACTGCCACTATCTCTCCCCATAGCCCTGTATCAATCCCCAAGCTAATCCCACTGTCCACGCTCTCTCCCCATAGCCCTGTGTCAATCCCCAAACTAATCCCACTGCCCCGCTCTCTCCCCATAGCCCTGTATCAATCCCCAAACTAATCCCACTGCCTCGCTCTCTCCCCATAGCCCTGTATCAATCCCCAAACTAATCCCACTGACCTGCTCTCTACCCATAGCCCTTTATCAATCTAAAAACTAATCCCACTGTCCCGCTCTCTCCCCATAGCCCTGTATCAATCCCAAACTAACCCCACTGCCCCGCTCTCTCCCCATAGCCCTGTATCAATCCCCAAACTAATCCCACTGTCCCAATCTATCCCCATAGCCCTGTATCAATCCCCAAACTAATCCTACTGCCCTGCACTCTACCCATTGCCCTGTATCAATCCCCAAACTAATCCCACTGTCCCACTCTCTCCCCATAGACCTGTATCAATCCCAAACTAACCCCACTGCCCCGCTCTCTCCCCATAGCCCTGTATCAATCCCCAAACTAATCCCACTGCCCCGCTATCTCCCCATAGCCCTGTATAAATCCCCAAACTATTCCTACTGCCCCGTTCTCTCCCCATAGCCCTGTGTCAATCCCCAAACTAATCCCACTGTCCCACTCTCTCCCCATAGCCCTGTGTCAATCCCCAAACTAATCCAACTGCCCCGCTCTCTCCCCATAGCCCAGTATCAATCCCCAAACTCATCCCACTGCCCCTCTCTCTCCCATAGCCCTGTCTCAATCCCAAACTAATCCCACTGCCTCGCTCTCTCCATACCCCTGTAACAATCGCAAACTAATCCCACTGCCCCGCTCTCTCCCCACAGGACTGTATCAATCCCCAAACTAATCCCACTGCCCCACTCTCTCCTCATAGCCCTGTCTCAATCCCCAAACTAATCCCTCTGCCCCAGTCTCTCCCCATAGCCCTGTATCAATCCCCAAACTAATTCCACTGCCCCACTCACTCCCCATAGCCCTGTATCAATCCCCAAACTAATCCCACTGCCCCACTCTCTCCCCATAGCACTGTATCAATCCGCAAACTAATCCTACTGCCCCGCTCACTCCGCATAGCCCTGTATCAATCCCCAAACTAATCCCACTGCCCCGTTCTCTCTCCATAGCCCTGTATCAATCCCCAAATTAATCCAACTGCCCTGCTCACTCCCCATAGCCCGGTATCATTCCCCAAACTAATCCCACTGTACCTCTCTCTCCCCATAGCCCTGTCTCAATCCCAAACTAATCCCACTGCTACGCTTTCTCCCCATAGCCCTGTACCAATCCCCAAATTAATCCCACTGCCACTATCTCTCCCCATAGCCCTGTATCAATCCCCAAATTAATCCCACTGCCACTATCTCTCCCCATAGCCCTGTATCAATCCCCAAGCTAATCCCACTGTCCACGCTCTCTCCCCATAGCCCTCTGTCAATCCCCAAACTAATCCCACTGCCCCGCTCTCTCCGCATAGCCCTGTATCAATCCCCAAATTAATCCCACTGCCACTATCTCTCCCCATAGCCCTGTATCAATCCCCAAGCTAATCCCACTGTCCACGCTCTCTCCCCATAGCCCTGTGTCAATCCCCAAACTAATCCCACTGACCTGCTCTCTACCCATAGCCCTTTATCAATCCAAAAACTAATCCCACTGTCCCGCTCTCTCCCCATAGCCCTGTATCAATCCCAAACTAACCCCACTGCCCCGCTCTCTCCCCATAGCCCTGTATCAATCCCCAAACTAATCCCACTGTCCCAATCTATCCCCATAGCCCTGTATCAATCACCAAACAAATCCTACTGCCCTGCACTCTACCCATTGCCCTGTATCAATCCCCAAACTAATCCCACTGTCCCGCTCTCTCCCCATAGCCCTGTATCAATCCCAAACTAACCCCACTGCCCCGCTCTCTCCCCATAGCCCTGTATCAATCCCCAAACTAATCCCACTGCCCCGCTATCTCCCCATAGCCCTGTATAAATCCCCAAACTATTCCTACTGCCCCGTTCTCTCCCCAGAGCCCTGTGTCAATCCCCAAACTAATCCCACTGTCCCACTCTCTCCCCAAAGCCCTGTATCAATCCCAAACTAATCCCACTGCCCCGGTCTCTCCCCATAGCCCTGTATCAATCCCCAAATTAATCCAACTGCCCTGCTCTCTCCCCATAGCACTGTATCAATCCCCAAACTAATCCCACTGCCCCACTCTCTCCTCATAGCCCTGTCTCAATCCCCAAACTAATCCCACTGCCCCGCTCTCTCCCCATAGCCCTGTCTCAATCCCCAAACTAATCCCACTGTCGCGCTCTCTCCCCAGAGCCCTGTATCAATCCCCAAACTAATCCACTGTCCCGATCTCTCCCCATAGCCCTGTATCAATCCCCAAACTATTCCTACTGCCCCGCTCTCTCCCCATAGCGCTGTGTCAATCCCCAAACTAATCCCACAGCCCCGCTCTCTCCCCTTAGCCCTGTATCAATCCCCAAACTCATCCCACTGCCCCTCTCTCTCCCCATAGCCCTGTATCAATTCCCAAAACAATCCAACCGTCCCGCTGTCTCCCCTTAGCCCTGTATCAATCTGCAAACAATTCGCACTGTCCTGCTCTCTACTCATAGCCCTCTATTAATCCCAAACTAATCCCATTGCCCCGATCTCTCCCCATAGCCCTGTATCAATCCCAAACTAATCCCAATGCCCCGCTCTCTCCCCATAGCCCTGTAACAAACCCCAAACTAACCCCACTGCACCGCTCTCTCCATACACCTGTATCAATCCCCAAAATAATCCCACTGCCCCTATCTCTCCCCAAAGCCTGTATCAATCCACAAACTAATCCCAATGCTCCACTCTCTCCCCATAGCCCTGTATCAATCCCCAAACTAATCACACTGCCCCGCTCTCTCCCCATAGCCTATATCAATCCCCAAACTAATCCCACTGTCCCGGTCTCTCCCCATAGCCCTGTATCAATCCCCAAACTATTCCTACTGCCCCGCTCTCTCCCCATAGCCCTGTGTCAATCCCCAAACTAATCCCACTGACCCACTCTCTCCCCAAAGCCCTGTATCAATCCCAAACTAATCCCACTGACTCGCTCTCTCCCCATAGCTCTGCATCAATCACAAACTAATCCTAGTGCCCAGCTCTATCCCCATAGCCCTGGATCAATCCCCAAACTAATCCCACTGCCCCTCTCTCTCCATAGCACTGTATCAATCCCCAAACTAATCCCACTGCCCCGCTCTCTACCCATAGCCCTGTATCAATCCCCAAACTAATCCCAATACCCGGCTCTCTCCCCAGAGCCCTGTATCAATCCCCAAACTAATATAAATGTACCAATCTCTCCCCATAGCCCTGTCTCAATCACAAACTAATCGCAATGCCCCGCTGTCTCCCCATAGCCCTGTATCAATCCCCAAAATAATTCCACTGCCCCTATCTCTCCCCATAGCCCTGTATCAATCCCCAAACTAATCCCACTGCCCCGTTCTCTCTCCATAGCCCTGTATCAATCCCCAAATTAATCCAACTGCGCTGCTCACTCCCCATAGCCCTGTATCAATCCGCAAACTAATCCCACTGTCGCGCTCTCTCCCCATAGCCCTGTCTCAATCCTAAACTAATCCCACTGCCCCGCTCTATCCCCAAAGCCCTGTATCAATCCCCAAACTAATCCCACTGTCCCGCTCTCGCCCCATTGCCCTGTATCAATCCCCAAACTAATCCCACTATCCCACTCTCTCCCCATAGCCCTGTATCAATCCCCAAATTAATCCCACTGCCACTATCTCTCCCCATAGCCCTGTATCAATCCCCAAACTAATCCCACTGCCCCGCTCTCTCCCCATAGCCCTGTATCAATCCCCAAACTAATCCCACTGCCCCGCTCTCTCCCCATAGCCCTGTATCAATCCCCAAACTAATCCCACTGACCTGCTCTCTACCCATAGCCATTTATCAATCCAAAAACTAATCCCACTGCCCCGCTCTCTCCCCATAGCCCTGTAACAAACCCCAAACTAACCCCACTGCACCGCTCTCTCCATACACCTGTATCAATCCCCAAAATAATCCCACTGCCCCTATCTCTCCCCAAAGCCCTGTATCAATCCACAAACTAATCCCAATGCTCCGCTCTCTCCCCATAGCCCTGTATCAATCCCCAAACTAATCACACTGCCCCGCTCTCTCCCCATAGGCCTATATCAATCCAAAAACTAATCCCACTGCCCCGGTCTCTCCCCATAGCCCTGTATCAATCCCCAAACTATTCCCACTGACCCACTCTCTCCCCAAAGCCCTGTATCAATCCCAAACTAATCCCACTGACTCGCTCTCTCCCCATAGCTCTGCATCAATCACAAACTAATCCTACTGCCCAGCTCTATCCCCATAGCCCTGGATCAATCCCCAAACTAATCCCACTGCCCCGCTCTCTCTCCATAGCACTGTATCAATCCCCTAATTAATCCCACTGCCCCGCTCTCTACCCATAGCCCTGTATCAATCCCCAAACTAATCCCAATACCCGGCTCCCTCCCCATAGCCCTGTCTCAATCACAAACTAATCGCAATGCCCCGCTGTCTCCCCATAGCCCTGTATCAATCCCCAAAATAATTCCACTGCCCCTATCTCTCCCCATAGCCCTGTATCAATCCCCAAACTAATCCCACTGCCCCGTTCTCTCTCCATAGCCCTGTATCAATCCCCAAATTAATCCAACTGCCCTGCTCACTCCCCATAGCCCGGTATCATTCCCCAAACTAATCCCACTGTACCTCTCTCTCCCCATAGCCCTGTCTCAATCCCAAAATAATCACACTGCCCCGCTCTCTCCCCAAAGCCCTGTATCAATCCCCAAACTAATCCCACTGTCCCGCTCTCGCCCCATTGCCCTGTATCAATCCCCAAACTAATCCCACTATCCCACTCTCTCCCCATAGTCCTGTATCAATCCCCAAATTAATCCCACTGCCACTATCACTCCCCATAGCCCTCTATCAATCCCCAAACTAATCCCACTGTCCCCGCTCTCTCCCCATAGCCCTGTGTCAATCCCCAAACTAATCCCACTGCCCCGCTCTCTCCCCATAGCCCTGTATCAATCCCCAAACTAATCCCAATGCCCCGCTCTCTCCCCATAGCCCTGTATCAATCCCCAAACTAATCCCACTGCCCCGCTCTCTCCCCATAGCCCGGTGTCAATCCCCAAACTAATCCCACTGACCTGCTCTCCACCCATAGCCCTTTATCAATCCAAAAACTAATCCCACTGTCCCGCTCTCTCCCCATAGCCCTGTATCAATCCCAAACTAACCCCACTGCCCCGCTCACTCCCCATAGCCCTGTATCAATCCCCAAACTAATCCCACTGTCCCACTCTATCCCCATAGCCCTGTATCAATCCCCAAACTAATCCTACTGCCCTGCACTCTCCCCATAGCCCTGTATCAATTCCCAAAACAATCCAACCGTCCCGCTGTCTCCCCTTAGCCCTGTATCAATCTGCAAACAATTCGCACTGTCCCGCTCTCTGCTCATAGCCCTGTATTAATCCCAAACTAATCCCATTGCCCCGATCTCTCCCCATAGCCCTGTATCAATCCCAAACTAATCCCACTGCCCCGCTCTCTCCCCATAGCCCTGTAACAAACCCCAAACTAACCCCACTGCACCGCTCTCTCCATACACCTGTATCAATCCCCAAAATAATCCCAGTGCCCCTATCTCTCCCCAAAGACCTGTATCAATCCACAAACTAATCCCAATGCTCCGCTCTCTCCCCATAGCCCTGTATCAATCCCCAAACTAATCACACTGCCCCGCTCTCTCCCCATAGGCCTATATCAATCCCCAAACTAATCCCACTGTCCCGGTCTCTCCCCATAGCCCTGTATCAATCCCCAAACTATTCCAACTGCCCCGCTCTCTCCCCATAGCCCTGTATCAATCCCCAAACTAATCTAAATGTACCGCTCTCTCCCCATAGCCCTGTCTCAATCACAAACTAATCGCAATGCCCCGCTCTCTCCCCATAGCCCTGTATCAATCCCCAAAATAATTCCACTGCCCCTATCTCTCCCCATAGCCCTGTATCAATCCCCACACTAATCCCACTGCCCCGCTCTCTCCCCATAGCCCTGTATCAATCCCAAACTAATCCCACTGCCCCGCTCTCTCCCCATAGCCCTGTATCAATCCCCAAACTAATCTCACTGCTCCGCTCTCTCCTCATAGCCCTATATCAATCCCCAAACTAATTCCACTGTCCCGCAATCTCCTCAAAGTCCTGTATCAATCCCAAACTAATCCCACTGACTCGCTCTCTCCCCATAGCCCTGTATCAATCCCAAACTAATCCTACTGCCCAGCTCTATCCCCATTGCCCTGTATCAATCCCCAAATTAATCCCACTGCCCCTCTCTCCCCATAGCCCTGTATCAATCCCCAAACTAATCCCACAGCCCCGCTATCTATCCATAGCCCTGTATCAATCCCCAAACTAATCCCACTGCCCTGTACTTACCCCATATCCCTGTATAAAATCCAAACTGATCCCAGTGCCCTGCTCTCTCCCCATAGCGCTGTATCAATCCCCAAACTAATCCCACTGCCCGGCTCCCTTCCCATAGCCCTGTATCAATCCCCAAACTAATCCCACTGCCCCACTCTATCCTCATAGCCCTGTATCAATCCCCAAACTAATCCCACTGTTACTCTATCTCCCTATAGCCCTGTATCAATCCCCAAATTAATCCAACTGCCCTGCTCTCTCCCCATAGCCCTGTATCAATCCCCAAACTAATCCCACTGTACCTCTCTCTCCCCATAGCCCTGTCTCAAGCCCAAACTAATCCCACTGCCCCGCTCTCTCCCCATAGCACTGTATCAAACCCCAAACTAATCCCACTGCCCCACTCTCTCCTCATAGCCCTGTATCAATCCCCAAACTAATCCCACTGTCCCACTCTCTCCCCATAGCCCTGTATCAATCCCCAAACTAATCCCACTGTCCCACTCTCTCCTCATAGCCCTGTATCAATCCCCAAAGAAATCCCACTGACCCACTCTCTCCCCATAGCCCTGTATCAATTCCCAAAACAATCCAACCGTCCCGCTCTCTCCCCATAGCACTGTATCAATCTGCAAACTATTCCCACTGTCCTGCTCTCTACCCATAGCCCTGTATTAATCCCAATCTAATCCCATTGCCCCGATCTCTCCCCATAGCCCTGTATCAATCCCAAACTAATCCCACTGCCCCGCTCTCTCCCCATAGCCCTGTAACAAACCTCAAACTAACCCCACTGCACCGCTCTCTCCATACACCTGTATCAATCCCCAAAATAATCCCACTGCCCCTATCTCTCCCCATAGCCTTGTATCAATCCCCAAACTAATCCCACTGCCCCGCTCTCTCCCCATAGCCCTGTCTCAATCCTAAACTAATCCCACTGCCCCGCTCTCTCCCCAAAGCCCTGTATCAATCCCCAAACTAATCCCACTGTCCCGCTCTCGCCCCATTGCCCTGTATCAATCCCCAAACTAATCCCACTATCCCACTCTCTCCCCATAGCCCTGTATCAATCCCCAAATTAATCCCACTGCCACTATCTCTCCCCATAGCCCTCTATCAATCCCCAAACTAATCCCACTGTCCCCGCTCTCTCCCCATAGCCCTGTGTCAATCCCCAAACTAATCCGACTGCCCCGCTCTCTCCCCATAGCCCTGTATCAATCCCCAAACTAATCCCACTGCCCCGCTCTCTCCCCATAGCCCTGTATCAATCCCCAAACTAATCCCACTGCCCCGCTCTCTCCCCATAGCCCTGTATCAATCCCCAAACTAATCCCACTGACCTGCTCTCTACCCATAGCCATTTATCAATCCAAAAACTAATCCCACTGCCCCGCTCTCTCCCAATAGCCCTGTAACAAACCCCAAACTAACCCCACTGGACCGCTCTCTCCATACACCTGTATCAATCCCCAAAATAATCCCACTGCCCCTATCTCTCCCCAAAGCCCTGTATCAATCCACAAACTAATCCCAATGCTCCGCTCTCTCCCCATAGCCCTGTATGAATCCCCAAACTAATCACACTGCCCCGCTCTCTCCCCATAGGCCTATATCAATCCCCAAACTAATCCCACTGTCCCGGTCTCTCCCCATAGCCCTGTGTCAATCCCCAAACTAATCCCACTGACCCACTCTCTCCCCATAGCCCTGTATCAATCCCCAAACTAATCCCACTGTCCCACTCTCTCCCCATAGCTCTGCATCAATCACAAACTAATCCTACTGCCCAGCTCTATCCCCATAGCCCTGGATCAATCCCCAAACTAATCCCACTGCCCCGCTCTCTCTCCATAGCACTGTATCAATCCCCTAATTAATCCCACTGCCCCGCTCTCTCCCCATAGCCCTGTATCAATCCCCAAACTAATCCCACTGCCCCGCTCTCTCCCCATAGCCCGGTGTCAATCCCCAAACTAATCCCACTGACCTGCTCTCTACCCATAGCCCTTTATCAATCCAAAAACTAATCCCACTGTCCCGATCTCTCCCCATAGCCCTGTATCAATCCCAAACTAACCCCACTGCCCCGCTCACTCCCCATAGCCCTATATCAATCCCCAAACTAATCCCACTGTCCCACTCTATCCCCATAGCCCTGTATCAATCCCCAAACTAATCCTACTGCCCTGCACTCTCCCCATAGCCCTGTATCAATTCCCAAAACAATCCAACCGTCCCGCTGTCTCCCCTTAGCCCTGTATCAATCTGCAAACAATTCGCACTGTCCTGCTCTCTACTCATAGCCCTGTATTAATCCCAAACTAATCCCATTGCCCCGATCTCTCCCCATAGCCCTGTATCAATCCCAAACTAATCCCACTGCCCCGCTCTCTCCCCATAGCCCTGTAACAAACCCCAAACTAACCCCACTGCACCGCTCTCTCCATACACCTGTATCAATCCCCAAAATAATCCCAGTGCCCCTATCTCTCCCCAAAGCCCTGTATCAATCCACAAACTAATCCCAATGCCCCGCTCTCTCCCCATAGCCCTGTATCAATCCCCAAACTAATCACACTGCCCCGCTCTCTCCCCATAGGCCTATATCAATCCCCAAACTAATCCCACTGTCCCGGTCTCTCCCCATAGCCCTGTATCAATCCCCAAACTATTCCAACTGCCCCGCTCTCTCCCCATAGCCCTGTATCAATCCCCAAACTAATCTAAATGTACCGCTCTCTCCCCATAGCCCTGTCTCAATCACAAACTAATCGCAATGCCCCGCTCTCTCCCCATAGCCCTGTATCAATCCCCAAAATAATTCCACTGCCCCTACCTCTCCCCATAGCCCTGTATCAATCCCCACACTAATCCCACTGCCCCGCTCTCTCCCCATAGCCCTGTATCAATCCCAAACTAATCCCACTGCCCCACTCTCTCCCCATAGCCCTGTATCAATCCCCAAACTAATCTCACTGCTCCGCTCTCTCCTCATAGCCCTATATCAATCCCCAAACTAATTCCACTGTCCCGCACTCTCCCCAAAGTCCTGTATCAATCCCAAACTAATCCCACTGACTCGCTCTCTCCCCATAGCCCTGTATCAATCCCAAACTAATCCTACTGCCCAGCTCTATCCCCATTGCCCTGTATCAATCCCCAAATTAATCCCACTGCCCCTCTCTCTCCATAGCCCTTTATCAATCCCCAAACTAATCCCACAGCCCCGCTATCTATCCATAGCCCTGTATCAATCCCCAAACTAATCCCACTGCCCTGTACTTACCCCATATCCCTGTATAAAATCCAAACTGATCCCAGTGCCCTGCTCTCTCCCCATAGCGCTGTATCAATCCCCAAACTAATCCCACTGCCCGGCTCCCTTCCCATAGCCCTGTATCAATCTCCAAACTAATCCCACTGCCCCACTCTATCCTCATAGCCCTGTATCAATCCCCAAACTAATCCCACTGTTACTCTATCTCCCTATAGCCCTGTATCAATCCCCAAATTAATCCAACTGCCCTGCTCTCTCCCCATAGCCCTGTATCAATCCCCAAACTAATCCCACTGTACCTCTCTCTCCCCATAGCCCTGTCTCAATCCCAAACTAATCCCACTGCCCCGCTCTCTCCCCATAGCACTGTATCAAACCCCAAACTAATCCCACTGCCCCACTCTCTCCTCATAGCCCTGTATCAATCCCCAAACTAATCCCACTGTCCCACTCTCTCCCCATAGCCCTGTATCAATCACCAAACTAATCCCACTGTCCCACTCTCTCCTCATAGCCCTGTATCAATCCCCAAAGAAATCCCACTGACCCACTCTCTCCCCATAGCCCTGTATCAATTCCCAAAACAATCCAACCGTCCCGCTCTCTCCCCATAGCCCTGTATCAATCTGCAAACTATTCCCACTGTCCTGCTCTCTACCCATAGCCCTGTATTAATCCCAATCTAATCCCATTGCCCCGATCTCTCCCCATAGCCCTGTATCAATCCCAAACTAATCCCACTGCCCCGCTCTGTCCCCATAGCCCTGTAACAAACCTCAAACTAACCCCACTGCACCGCTCTCTCCATACACCTGTATCAATCCCCAAAATAATCCCACTGCCCCTATCTCTCCCCATAGCCTTGAATCAATCCCCAAACTAATCCCACTGCCCCGCTCTCTCCCCATAGCCCTGTATCAATCCCAAACTAATCCCACTGCCTCACTCTCTCCCCAAAGCCCTGTATCAATCCACAAACTAATCCCAATTCCCTGCTTCTCCCCATAGCCCTGTATCAATCCCCAAACTAATCACACTGCCCCGCACTCTCCCCATAGGCCTATATCAATCCCCAAACTAATCCCACTGTCCCGCTCTCTCCCCATAGCCCTGTGTCAATCCCCAAACTAATCCAACTGTCCCACTCTCTCCCCAAAGCCCTGTATCAATCCCAAAATAATCCCACAGACTGGCTCTCTCCCCATAGCCCTGCATCAATCCCAAACTAATCCTGCTGCCCAGCTCTATCCCCATAGCCCTGGATCAATCCCCAAACTAATCCCACTGCCCCTCTCTCTCCATAGCCCTGTATCAATCCCCAAACTAATCCCACTGCCCCGCTCTCTACCCATAGCCCTGTATCAATCCCCAAACTAATCCCAATGCCCGGCTCTCTCCCCAGAGCCCTGTATCAATCCCCAAACTAATCCAAATGTCCCGTTCTCTCCCCATAGCCCTGTCTCAATCCCAAACTAATCCCAATGCCCCGCTCTCTCCCCATAGCCTTGTATCAATCCCCAAACTAATCCCACTGCTCCGCTCTTTCCCCATAGCCCTATATCAATCCCCAAACTAATCCCACTGTCCCACGCTCTCTTCATAGCCCTGTATCAATCCCCAAACTAATCCCACTGCTCCGCTCTCTCCCCATAGCCCTATATCAATCCCCAAACTAATCCCATTGTCCCACTCTCTCCCGATAGCCCTGTATCAATCCCCAAACTAACCTCACTGCTCCGCTCTCTCCCCATAGCCCTATATCAATCCCCAAACTAATCCCACTGTCCCGCAATCTCCCCATAGACCTGTATCAATCCCCAAACTATTCCTACTGCCCCATTCTCTCCCCATAGCCCTGTGTCAATCCCCAAACTAATCCCACTGTCCCACTCTCTCCCCAAAGTCCTGTATCAATCCCAATCTAATCCCACTGACTAGCTCTCTCCCCATAGCCCTGTATCAATCCCAAACTAATCCTACTGCCCAGCTCTATCCCAATTGCCCTGTATCAATCCCCAAACTAATCCCACTGCCCCTCTCTCCCCATAGCCCTGTATCAATCCCCAAACTAATCCCACTGCCCCGCTATCTCTCCATAGACCTGTATCAATCCCCAAACTAATCCCACTGCCCTGTACTTACCCCATATCCCTGTATCAAATACAAACTAATCCCAGTGCCCTGCTCTCTCCCCATAGCGCTGTATCAATCCCCAAACAAATCCCACTGCCCCACTCTATCCTCATAGCCCTGTATCACTCCCCAAACTAATCCCACTGCCACACTCTATCCTCATAGCCCTGTATCAATCCCCAAACTAATCCCACTATACCTCTATCTCCCTATAGCCCTGTATCAATCCCCAAATTAATCCAACTGCCCTGCTCTCTCCCCATAGCCCTTTATCAATCCCCAAAACTACTCCCACTGTACCTCTCTCTCCCCATAGCCCTGTCTCAATGCCAAATTAATCCCACTGTCCCACTCTCTCCATACCCCTGTAACAATCCCAAACTAATCCCACTGCCCCACTCCCTCCCCATAGCACTGTATCAATTCCCAAAACAATCCAACCGTCCCGCTCTCTCCCCATAGCCCTGTATCAATCTGCATACTATTCCCACTGTCCTGCTCTCTACCCATAGCCCTGTATTGATCCCAAAATAATCCCATTGCCCCGATCTATCCCCATAGCCCTGTATCAATCCCCAAACTAATCCCACTGCCCCGCTCTCTCCCCATAGCCCTGTATCAATCCCAAACTCACCCACGCACCGCTCTCTCCCCAAAGCCCTGTATCAATCCCCAAACTAATCCCACTGTCCTGCTCTCTCCCCATAGCCCTGTATCAATCCCCAAACTAATCCCACTGCCCCGCTCTCTCCACATAGCCCTGTATCAATCCCCAAACTAATCCCACTGCCCCGCTCTCTCCCCATAGCCCTGTATCAATCCCAAACTAATCCCACTGCCCTGCTCTCTCCCCATAGCCCTGTATCAATCCCCAAACTAATCCCACTGCCCCACTCTCTCCCCATAGCCCTGTATCAATCCCCAAAACAATCCCACTGCCCCGCTCTCTCCCCATAGCCCTGTATCAATCCCCAAACTAATCCCACTGCCCCACTCTCTCCCCATAGCCCTGTATCAATCCCCAAAACAATACCACTGCCCCGCTCTCTCCCCATAGCCCTGTATCAATCCCAAACTGATCCCACTGCCACACTCTCTCCCCATAGGCCTATATCAATCCCCAAACTAATCCCACTGTCCCGCTTTTTCCCCATAGCCCTGTATCAATCCCCAAAACAATCCAACCGTCCAGCTCTCTCCCCATAGCCCTGTATCAATCTGCAAACTATTCCGACTGTCCTGCTCTCTACCCATAGCCCTGTATTGATCCCAAAATAATCCCATTGCCCCGATCTATCCCCATAGCCCTGTATCAATCCCCAAACTAATCCCACTGCCCCGCTCTCTCCCCATAGACCTGTATCAATCCGAAACTAATCCCACTGCCCCGCTCTCTCCCCATAGACCTGCATCAATCCCAAACTAATCCTACTGCCCAGCTCTATCCCCAGAGCCCTGTATCAATCCCCAAACAAATCCCACTGTCCCGCTCTCTCCCCATAGCCCTGTATCAATCCCCAAACTAATCCCACTGTCCCGCTCTCTCCCCATAGCCCTGTATCAATCCCCAAACTAATCCCACTGCCCCGCTCTCTCCCCATAGACCTGTATCAATCCCCAAACTATTCCTACTGCCCCGCTCTCTCCCCATAGCCCTTTGTCAATCCCCAAACTAATCCCACTGTCCCACTCTCTCCCCAAAGTCCTGTATCAATCCCAAACTAATCCCACCGACTCGCTCTCTCCCCATAGCCCTGTATCAATCCCAAACTAATCCTACTGCCCAGCTCTATCCCCATTGCCATGTATCAATCCCCAAACTAATCCCACTGTCCAGCTCTCTCCCTATAGCACTGTATCAATCCCAAACTAATCCAACTGTCCCACTCTATCCCCATAGCCCTTCTCAATCCCAAACTATTGCCACTGCCCTTATCTCTCCCCATAGCCCTGTATCAATCCCAAACTAATCCCACTAATCTGCTCTCTCCCCATAGCCCTGTATCAATTCCCAAAACAATCCAACCGTCCCGCTCACTCCCCATAGCCCTGTATCAATCTGCAAACTATTCCCACTGTCATGCTCTCTACCCATAGCCCTGTATTGATCCCAAAATAATCCCATTGCCCCGATCTATCCCCATAGCCCTGTATCAATCCCGAAACTAATCCCACTGCCCCGCTCTCTCCCCATAGCCCTGTATCAATCCCCAAACTAATCCCACTGCCCCGCTCTCTCCCCATAGCCCTGTATCAATCCCCAAACTAATCCCACTGCCCCGCTCTCTCCCCATAGCCCTGTATCAATCCCCAAACTAATCCCACTGCCCCGCTCTCTCCCCATAGCCCTGTATCAATCCCCAAACTATTCCTACTGCCCCGCTCTCTCCCCAAAGCCCTGTGACAATCCCCAAACTAATCCCACTGTCCCACTCTCTCCCCAAAGCCCTGTATCAATCCCAAACTAATCCCACTAATCTGCTCTCTCCCCATAGACCTGCATCAATCCCAAACTAATCCTACTGCCCAGCTCTATCCCCAGAGCCCTGTATCAATCCCCAAACTAATCCCACTGCCCCTCTCTCTCCATAGCCCTGTATCAATCCCCAAACTAATCCCACTGCCCCGCTCTCTACCCATAGCCCTGTATCAATCCCCAAACTAATCCAAATGTCCCGCTCTCGCCCCATAGCCCTGTATCAATCCCCAAACTAATCTCACTGCTACGCTCTCTCCCCATAGCCCTATATCAATCCCTAAACTAATCCCACTGTCCCGCCCTCTCCCCATAGACCTGTATCAATCCCCAAACTATTCCTACTGCCCCGCTCTCTCCCCATAGCACTGTGTCAATCCCCAAACTAATCCCACTGTCCCACTCTCTCCCCAAAGTCCTGTATCAATCCCAAACTAATTCCACTGACTCGCTCTCTCCCCATAGCCCTGTATCAATCCCAAACTAATTCTACTGCACAGCTCTATCCCCATTGCCCTGTATCAGTCCCCAAACTAATCCCACTGTCCCTCTCTCTCCATAGCCCTGTATCAATCCCCAAACTAATCCCACTGCCCCGCTATCTCTCCATAGCCCTGTATCAATCCCCAAACTAATCCCACTGCCCTGTACTTACCCCATATCCCTGTATCAATCCCCAAACAAATCCCACTGCCCCACTCTATCCTCATAGCCCTGTATCAATCCCCAAACTAATCCCACTGTACCTCTATCTCCCTATAGCCCTGTATCAATCCCCAAATTAATCCAACTGCCCTGCTCTCTACCCATAGCCCTGTATCAATCCCCAAACTAATCCCACTGTACCTCTCTTTCCCCTTAGCCCTGTCTCAATCCCAAACTAATCCCACTGCCCCGCTCTCTCCATACCCCTGTAACAATCCCAAACTAATCCCACTGCCCCGCTCTCTCCCCATAGCCCTGTCTCAATCCCCAAACTAATCCCACTGCCCCACACTCTTCCCATATCCCAGTATCAATCCCCAAAACAATCCCACTGCCCGCTCTCTCCCCATAGCCCTGTATCAATCCCCAAACTAATCCCACTGTCCCGCTCTCTCCCCATAGCCCTGTATCAATCCCCAAACTATTCCTACTGCCCCGCTCTCTCCCCATAGCCCTGTGTCAATCCCAAATTAATCCCAGTGCCCCGCTCTCTCCCCATATCCCAGTATCAATCCCAAACTAATCCCACTGCCCCACTCTATCCTCATAGCCCTGTATCAATCCCCAAACTAATCCCACTGCCCATCTCTCCCCATAGACCTGTCTCAATCCCAAACTGATCCCACTGCCCCTCTCTCTCCATAGCCCTGTCTCAATTCCAAACTAAGGCCACTGCCCCGCTCTCTCCCCTTGGCCTGTATCAATCCCCAAACTAATCCCACTTCCCCGCTCTCTCCCCATAGCCCTGTATCAATCCCCAAATTAATCCAACTGCCCTGCTCTATCCCCATAGCCCTGTATCAATTCCCAAACTAATCCCACTGTACCTCTCTCTCCCCATAGCCCTGTCTCAATCTCAAACTAATCCCACTGCCCCACTCTCTCCTCATAGCCCTGTATCAATCCCCAAACTATTCCTACTGCCCCGCTCTCTCCCCATAGCCCTGTAACAAACCTCAAACAAACCCCACTGCACCGCTCTCTCCATACACCTGTATCAATCCCCAAAATAATCCCACTGCCCCGCTCTCTCCCCATAGCGCTGTATCAATCCTCAAACTAATCCCACTGCCCCGCTCTCTCCCCATAGACCTGCATCAATCCCAAACTAATCCTACTGCCCAGCTCTATCCCCAGAGCCCTGTATCAATCCCCAAACAAATCCCACTGTCCCGCTCTCTCCCCATAGCCCTGTATCAATCCCCAAACTAATCCCACTGTCCCGCTCTCTCCCCATAGCCCTGTATCAATCCCCAAACTAATCCCACTGCCCCGCTCTCTCCCCATAGACCTGTATCAATCCCCAAACTATTCCTACTGCCCCGCTCTCTCCCCATAGCCCTTTGTCAATCCCCAAACTAATCCCACTGTCCCACTCTCTCCCCAAAGTCCTGTATCAATCCCAAACTAATCCCACCGACTCGCTCTCTCCCCATAGCCCTGTATCAATCCCAAACTAATCCTACTGCCCAGCTCTATCCCCATTGCCATGTATCAATCCCCAAACTAATCCCACTGTCCAGCTCTCTCCCTATAGCACTGTATCAATCCCAAACTAATCCAACTGTCCCACTCTATCCCCATAGCCCTTCTCAATCCCAAACTATTGCCACTGCCCTTATCTCTCCCCATAGCCCTGTATCAATCCCAAACTAATCCCACTAATCTGCTCTCTCCCCATAGCCCTGTATCAATTCCCAAAACAATCCAACCGTCCCGCTCACTCCCCATAGCCCTGTATCAATCTGCAAACTATTCCCACTGTCATGCTCTCTACCCATAGCCCTGTATTGATCCCAAAATAATCCCATTGCCCCGATCTATCCCCATAGCCCTGTATCAATCCCGAAACTAATCCCACTGCCCCGCTCTCTCCCCATAGCCCTGTATCAATCCCCAAACTAATCCCACTGCCCCGCTCTCTCCCCATAGCCCTGTATCAATCCCCAAACTAATCCCACTGCCCCGCTCTCTCCCCATAGCCCTGTATCAATCCCCAAACTAATCCCACTGCCCCGCTCTCTCCCCATAGCCCTGTATCAATCCCCAAACTATTCCTACTGCCCCGCTCTCTCCCCAAAGCCCTGTGACAATCCCCAAACTAATCCCACTGTCCCACTCTCTCCCCAAAGCCCTGTATCAATCCCAAACTAATCCCACTAATCTGCTCTCTCCCCATAGACCTGCATCAATCCCAAACTAATCCTACTGCCCAGCTCTATCCCCAGAGCCCTGTATCAATCCCCAAACTAATCCCACTGCCCCTCTCTCTCCATAGCCCTGTATCAATCCCCAAACTAATCCCACTGCCCCGCTCTCTACCCATAGCCCTGTATCAATCCCCAAACTAATCCAAATGTCCCGCTCTCGCCCCATAGCCCTGTATCAATCCCCAAACTAATCTCACTGCTACGCTCTCTCCCCATAGCCCTATATCAATCCCTAAACTAATCCCACTGTCCCGCCCTCTCCCCATAGACCTGTATCAATCCCCAAACTATTCCTACTGCCCCGCTCTCTCCCCATAGCACTGTGTCAATCCCCAAACTAATCCCACTGTCCCACTCTCTCCCCAAAGTCCTGTATCAATCCCAAACTAATTCCACTGACTCGCTCTCTCCCCATAGCCCTGTATCAATCCCAAACTAATTCTACTGCACAGCTCTATCCCCATTGCCCTGTATCAGTCCCCAAACTAATCCCACTGTCCCTCTCTCTCCATAGCCCTGTATCAATCCCCAAACTAATCCCACTGCCCCGCTATCTCTCCATAGCCCTGTATCAATCCCCAAACTAATCCCACTGCCCTGTACTTACCCCATATCCCTGTATCAATCCCCAAACAAATCCCACTGCCCCACTCTATCCTCATAGCCCTGTATCAATCCCCAAACTAATCCCACTGTACCTCTATCTCCCTATAGCCCTGTATCAATCCCCAAATTAATCCAACTGCCCTGCTCTCTACCCATAGCCCTGTATCAATCCCCAAACTAATCCCACTGTACCTCTCTTTCCCCTTAGCCCTGTCTCAATCCCAAACTAATCCCACTGCCCCGCTCTCTCCATACCCCTGTAACAATCCCAAACTAATCCCACTGCCCCGCTCTCTCCCCATAGCCCTGTCTCAATCCCCAAACTAATCCCACTGCCCCACACTCTTCCCATATCCCAGTATCAATCCCCAAAACAATCCCACTGCCCCGCTCTCTCCCCATAGCCCTGTATCAATCCCCAAACTAATCCCACTGTCCCGCTCTCTCCCCATAGCCCTGTATCAATCCCCAAACTATTCCTACTGCCCCGCTCTCTCCCCATAGCCCTGTGTCAATCCCAAATTAATCCCAGTGCCCCGCTCTCTCCCCATATCCCAGTATCAATCCCAAACTAATCCCACTGCCCCACTCTATCCTCATAGCCCTGTATCAATCCCCAAACTAATCCCACTGCCCATCTCTCCCCATAGACCTGTCTCAATCCCAAACTGATCCCACTGCCCCTCTCTCTCCATAGCCCTGTCTCAATTCCAAACTAAGGCCACTGCCCCGCTCTCTCCCCTTGGCCTGTATCAATCCCCAAACTAATCCCACTTCCCCGCTCTCTCCCCATAGCCCTGTATCAATTCCCAAACTAATCCCACTGTACCTCTCTCTCCCCATAGCCCTGTCTCAATCCCAAACTAATCCCACTGCCCCACTCTCTCCTCATAGCCCTGTATCAATCCCCAAACTATTCCTACTGCCCCGCTCTCTCCCCATAGCCCTGTAACAAACCTCAAACAAACCCCACTGCACCGCTCTCTCCATACACCTGTATCAATCCCCAAAATAATCCCACTGCCCCGCTCTCTCCCCATAGCGCTGTATCAATCCTCAAACTAATCCCAGTGCCCCGCTCTCTCCCCATAGCCCTGTATCAATCTCAAACTAATCCCACTGCCCCGCTCTCTCCCCATAGCCCTGTATCAATCCCAAACTAATCCCACTGCCTCACTCTCTCCCCAAAGCCCTGTATCAATCCACAAACTAATCCCAATGCCCTGCTCTCTCCCCATAGCCCTGTATCAGTCCCCAAACTAATCACACTGTCCCGCTCTCTCCCCATAGGCCTATATCAATCCCCAAACTAATCCCACTGTCCCACTCTCTCCCCAAAGTCCTGTATCAATCCCAAACTAATCCCACTGACTCGCTCTCTCCCCATAGCCCTGTATCAATCCCAAACTAATCCTACTGCCCAGCTCTATCCCCATTGCCATGTATTAATTCCCAAACTAATCCCACTGTCCAGCTCTCTCCCTATAGCACTGTCTCAATCCCAAACTATTGCCACTGCCCTTATCTCTCCCCATAGCCCTGTATCAATCCCAAACTAATCCCACTAATCTGCTCTCTCTCCATAGCCCTGTATCAATTCCCAAAACAATCCAAACGTCCCGCTCTCTCCCCATAGCCCTGTATCAATCTGCAAACTATTCCCACTGTCATGCTCTCTACCCATAGCCCTGTATTGATCCCAAAATAATCCCATTGCCCCGATCTATCCCCATAGCCCTGTATCAATCCCGAAACTAATCCCACTGCCCCGCTCTCTCCCCATAGCCCTGTATCAATCCCAAACTAACCCCACTGCACCGCTCTCTCCCCAAAGCCCTGTTTCAATCCCCAAACTAATCCCAATGCCCCGCTCTCTCCCCATAGCCCTGTATCAATCCCCAAACTAATCCCACTGCCCCGCTCTCTCCCCATAGGCCTATATCAATCCCCAAACTAATCCCACTGTCCCGCTCTCTCCCCATAGCCCTGTATCAATCCCCAAACTATTCCTACTGCCCCGCTCTCTCCCCAAAGCCCTGTGACAATCCCCAAACTAATCCCACTGTCCCACTCTCTCCCCAAAGCCCTGTATCAATCCCAAACTAATCCCACTAATCTGCTCTCTCCCCATAGACCTGCATCAATCCCAAACTAATCCTACTGCCCAGCTCTATCCCCAGAGCCCTGTATCAATCCCCAAACTAATCCCACTGCCCCTCTCTCTCCATAGCTCTGTATCAATCCCAAACTAATCCCACTGCCCCGCTCTCTACCCATAGCCCTGTATCAATCCCCAAACTAATCCAAATGTCCCGCTCTCGCCCCATAGCCCTGTCTCAATCCCAAACTAATCCCAATGCCCCGCTCTCTCCCCATAGCCCTGTATCAATCCCCAAACTAATCCCAATGCCCCGCTCTCTCCCCATAGCCCTGTATCAATCCCCAAAATAATCCCACTGCCCATATCTCTCCCCATAGCCCTGTATCAATCCCCAAACTAATCCCACTGCCCCGCTCTCTCCCCATAGACCTGTATCAATCCCAAACTAATCCCAATGCCCCACTCTCTCCCCATAGCCCTGTATCAATCCCCACACTAATCTCACTGCTCCGCTCTCTCCCCATAGCCCTATATCAATCCCCAAACTAATCCCACTGTCCCGCCCTCTCCCCACACCCCTGTATCAATCCACAAACTATTCCTACTGCCCCGCTCTCTCACCATAGCCCTGTGTCAATCCCCAAACTAATCCCACTGTCCCACTCTCTCCCCAAAGTCCTGTATCAATCCCAAACTAATTCCACTGACTCGCTCTCTCCCCATAGCCCTATATCAATCCCAAACTAATCCCACTGCCCCTCTCTCTCCATAGCCCTGGATCAATCCCCAAACTAATCCCACTGCCCCGCTATCTCTCCATAGCCCTGTATCAATCCCCAAACTAATCCCACTGCCCAGTACTTACCCCATATCCCTGTATCAATCCCCAAACTAATCCCACTGCCCGGCTCTCTTCCCATAGCCCTGTATCAATCCCCAAACAAATCCCACTGCCCCACTCTAACCTCATAGCCCTGTATCAATCCCCAAACTAATCCCACTGTACCTCTATCTCCCTATAGCCCTGTATCAATCCCCAAATTAATCCAACTGCCCCGCTCTCTCCCCATAGCCCTGTATCAATCCCCAAATTAATCCCACTGTACCTCTCTCTCCCCTTAGCCCTGTCTCAATCCCAAACTAATCCCACTGCCCTGCTCTCTCCATACCCCTGTAACAATCCCAAACTAATCCCACTGCCCCGCTCTCTCCTCATAGCACTGTATCAATCCCCAAACTAATCCCACTGCCCCACTCTCTCCTCATAGCCCTGTCTCAATCCACAAACTAATCCCACTGCCCCGCTCTCTCCCCATAGCCCTGTATCAATCCCCAAACTAATCCCACTGTCCCGCTCTCTCCCCATAGCCCTGTATCAATCCCCAAACTATTCCTACTGCCCCGCTCTCTCCCCATAGCCCTGTGTCAATCCCAAATTAATCCAAGTGCCCCGCTCTCTCCCCATATCCCAGTATCAATCCCAAACTAATCCCACTGCCCCACTCTATCCTCATAGCCCTGTATCAATCCCCAAACTAATCCCACTGCCCATCTCTCCCCATAGACCTGTCTCAATCCCAAACTAATCCCACTGCCCCTCTCTCTCCATAGCCCTGTCTCAATTCCAAACTAAGGCCACTGCCCCGCTCTCTCCCCTTGGCCTGTATCAATCCCCAAACTAATCCCACTGCCCCGCTCTCTCCCCATAGCCCTGTATCAATCCCCAAATTAATCCAACTGCCCTGCTCTATCCCCATAGCCCTGTATCAATTCCCAAACTAATCCCACTGTAAATCTCTCTCCCCATAGCCCTGTCTCAATCCCAAACTAATCCCACGGCCCCGCTCTCTCCATACCCCTGTAACAATCGCAAACTAATCCCACTGCCCCGCTCTCTCCCCATAGCACTGTATCAATCCCCAAACTAATCCCACTGCCTCACTCTCTCCTCATAGCCCTGTATCAATCCCCAAACTATTCCTACTGCCCCGCTCTCTCCCCATAGCCCTGTAACAAACCTCAAACTAACCCCACTGCACCGCTCTCTCCATACACCTGTATCAATCCCCAAAATAAACCCACTGCCCCGCTCTCTCCCCATAGCGCTGTATCAATCCTCAAACTAATCCCAGTGCCCCGCTCTCGCCCCATAGCCCTGTATCAATCCCAAACTAATCCCACTGCCCTGCTCTCTCCCCATAGCCCTGTATCAATCCCAAACTAATCCCACTGCCTCACTCTCTCCCCAAAGCCCTGTATCAATCCACAAACTAAACCCAATGCCCTGCTCTCTCACCTTAGCCCTGTATCAATCCCCAAACTAATCACACTGCCCCGCTCTCTCCCCATAGGCCTATATCAATCCCCAAACTAATCCCACTGTCCCGCTCTCTCCCCAAAGCCCTGTATTAATCCCCAAACTATTCCTACTGCCCCGTTCTCTCCCCATAGCCCTGTGTCAATCCCCAAACTAATCCCACTGCCCCGCTCTCTCCCCATAGCCCTGTGTCAATCCCAAAATAATCCCAATGCCCGGCTCTCTCCCCAGAGCCCTGTATCAATCCCCAAACTAATCCAAATGTCCCGTTCTCTCCCCATAGCCCTGTCTCAATCCCAAACTAATCCCAATGCCCCGCTCTCCCCCCATAGCCCTGTATCAATCCCCAAACTAATCTCACTGCTCCGCTCTTTCCCCATAGCCCTATATCAATCCCCAAACTAATCCCACTGTCCCACTCTCTCCCCATAGCCCTGTATCAATCCCCAAACTAATCTCACTGCTCCGCTCTCTCCCCATAGCCCTATATCAATCCCCAAACTAATCCCATTGTCCCACTCTCTCCCCATAGCCCTGTATCAATCCCCAAACTAATCTCACTGCTCCGCTCTCTCCCCATAGCCCTATATCAATCCCCAAACTAATCCCATTGTCCCACTCTCTCCCCATAGCCCTATATCAATCCCCAAACTAATCCCACTGTCCCGCAATGTCCCCATAGACCTGTATCAATCCCCAAAGTATTCCTACTGCCCCATTCTCTCCCCATAGCCCTGTGTCAATCCCCAAACTAATCCCACTGTCCCACTCTCTCCCCAAAGTCCTGTATCAATCCCAAACTAATCCCACTGACTCGCTCTCTCTCCATAGCCCTGTATCAATCCCAAACTAATCCTACTGCATAACTCTATCCCAATTGCCCTGTATCAATCCCCAAACTAATCCCACTGCCCCTCTCTCTCCATAGCCCTGTATCAATCCCCAAACTAATCCCACTGCCCCGCTCTCTCTCCATAGCCCTGTATCAATCCGCAAACTAATCCCACTGACCTGTACTTACCCCATATCCCTGTATCAAATCCAAACTAATCCCAGTGCCCTGCTCTCTCCCCATAGCGCTGTATCAATCCCCAAACTAATCCCACTGCCCGGCTCTCTTCCCATAGCCCTGTATCAATCTTCAAACAAATGCCACTGCCCCGCTCTCTCCCCATAGCATTGTATCAATCCCCAAACTAATCCCACTGCCCGGCTCTCTTCCCATAGCCCTGTATCAATCCCCAAACAAATCCCACTGCCCCACTCTATCCTCATAGCCCTGTATCACTCCCCAAACTAATCCCACTGTACCTCTATCTCCCTATAGCCCTGTATCAATCCCCAAATTAATCCAACTGCCCTGCTCTCTCCCCATAGCCCTGTGTCAATCCCCAAACTAATCCCACTGCCCCGCTCTCTCCCCATAGCCCTGTCTCAATGCCAAACTAATCCCACTGGCCCGCTCTCTCCCCATAGCACTGTATCAATCCCCAAACTAATCCCACTGCCCCACTCTCTCCTCATAGCCCTATATCAATCCCCAAACTAATCCCACTGTCCCACTCTCTCCTCATAGCCCTGTCCCAAACCCCAAACTAATCCCACTGCCCCACACTCTTCCCATATCCCAGTATCAATCACCAAAACAATCCCACTGCCCCGCACTCTCCCCATAGCCCTGTATCAATCCCCAAACTAATCCCACTGTCCCGCTCTCTCCCCATAGCCCTGTATCAATCCCCAAACTATTCCAACTGCCCCGCTCTCTCCCCATAGCCCTGTGTCAATCCCAAACTAATCCCACTGCCTCGCTCTCTCCCCATAGCCCTGTATCAATCCCCAAACTAATCCCACTGTCCCACTCTATCCTCCTAGCCTGTATCAATCCCCAAACTAATCCCACTGCCCCACTCTATCCTCCTAGCCTGTATCAATCCCCAAACTAATCCCACTGCCCATCTCTCTCCATAGCACTGTATCAATCCCAAAGTAATCCCACTGCCCCTCTCTCTCCATAGCCCTGTCTCAATTCCAAACTAATGCCACTGCCCCGCTCTCTCCCCATAGCCCTGTATCAATCCCCATATTAATCCAACTGCACTGCTCTATCCCCATAGCCTTGTATCAATCCCCAAACTAATCCCACTGGACCTCTCTCTCCCCATAGCCCTGTCTCAATCACAAACTAATCCCACTGCCCCGCTCTCTCCCCATAGCACTGTATCAATTCCCAAAATAATCCCACTGACCCACTCTCTCCTCATAGCCCTGTCTCAATCCCCAAACTAATCCCACTGCCCCACACTGTTCCCATAGCCCTGTATCAATCCCCAAACTATTCCTAATGCCCCGCTCTCTCCCCATAGCGCTGTGTCAATCCCCAAACTAATCCCACTGCCCCGCTCTCTCCCCATAGCGCTGTATCAATCCTCAAACTAATCCCAGTGCCCCGCTCTCTCCCCATAGCCCTGTATCAATCCCAAACTAATCCCAGTGCCCCGCTCTCTCCCCATATCCCTGTATCAATCCCCAAACTAATCCCACTGCCCCGCTCTCTCCCCATAGCCCTGTATCAATCCCAGACTAATCCCAGTGCCCCGCTCTCTCCCCATATCCCTGTATCAATCCCAAACTAATCCCACTGCCCCACTCAATCCTGATAGCCCTGTATCAATCATCAAACTAGTCCCACAGCCCCACTCTATCCTCATAGCCCTGTATCAATCCCCAAACTAATCCCATTGCCCCGCTCTCCCCCCATTGCCCTGTATCAATCCCCAAACTAATCCCACTGAACCGCTCTCTCCCCATAGCCCTGTATCAATTCCCAAACTAATCCCACTGCCCCGCTCTCCCCCCATAGCCCTGTATCAATCCCCAAACTAATCCCACTGCCCATCACTCTCCATAGCCCTGTCTCAATCCCAAACTAATCCCACTGCCCCTCTCTCTCCATAGCCCTGTCTCAATTCCAAACTGATCCCACTGTCCCGGTCTCTCCCCATAGCCCTGTATCAATCCCCAAACAAATCCCACTGCCCCGCTCTCTCCCAATAGACCTGTATCAATCCCCAAATTAATCCAACTGCCCTGCACACTCCCCATAGCCCTGTATCATTCCCCAAACTAATCCCACTGTACCGCTCTCTCCCCATAGCCCTGTATCAATCGCAACTAATCCCACTGCCCCACTCTTTCCCATTGCCCTGTATCAATCCCCAAACTATTCCCACTGTCCCGCACTCTCCCCATAGACCTGTATCAATCCCCAAACTATTCCCACTGTCCCGCTCTCTCCCCATAGCCCTGTATCAATCCCCAAACTAATCCCACTGACTCGCTCTCTCCCCATAGCCCTGTATCAATCCCAAACTAATCCTACTGCCCAGCTCTATCCCCATTGCCATGTATCAATCCCCAAACTAATCCCACTGTCCAGCTCTCTCCCTATAGCACTGTATCAATCCCAAACTAATCCAACTGTCCCACTCTATCCCCATAGCCCTGTCTCAATCCCAAACCATTGCCACTGCCCTTATCTCTCCCCATAGCCCTGTATCAATCCCAAACTAATCCCACTAATCTGCTCTCTCCCCATAGCGCTGTATCAATCCCCAAAGAAATCCCACTGTCCCACTCTCTCCCCATAGCCCTGTATCAATTCCCAAAACAATCCAACCGTCCCGCTCTCTCCCCATAGCCCTGTATCAATCTGCAAACTATTCCCACTGTCCTGCTCTCTACCCATAGCCCTGTATTGATCCCAAAATAATCCCATTGCCCCGATCTATCCCCATAGCCCTGTATCAATCCCCAAACTAATCCCAATGCCCCGCTCTCTCCCCATAGCCCTGTATCAATCCCAAACTAATCCCACTGCCCCGCTCTCTCCCCATAGCCCTGTATCAATCCCCAAACTATTCCTACTGCCCCGCTCTCTCCCCAAAGCCCTGTGACAATCCCCAAACTAATCCCACTGTCCCACTCTCTCCCCAAAGCCCTGTATCAATCCCAAACTAATCCCACTAATCTGCTCTCTCCCCATAGACCTGTATCAATCCCCAAACTAATCCCACTGCCCCTCTCTCTCCATAGCCCTGTCTCAATCCCAAACTAATCCCAATGCCCCGCTCTCTCCCCATAGCCCTGTATCAATCCCCAAATAATCCCACCGCCCCTATCTCTCCCCATAGCCCTGTATCAATCCCCAAACTAATCCCACTGCCCCGCGCTCTCTCCATAGCCCTGTATCAATCCCAAACTAATCCCAATGCCCCACTCTCTCCCCATAGCCCTGTATCAATCCCCAAACTAATCTCACTGCTCCGCTCTCTCCCCATAGCCCTATATTAATTCCCCAACTAATCCCACTGTCCCGCCCTCTCCCCATAGACCTGTATCAATCCCCAAACTGTTCCTACTGCCCCGCTCTCTCCCCATAGCCCTGTGTCAATCCCCAAACTAATCCCACTGTCCCACTCTCTCCCCAAAGTCCTGTATCAATCCCAAACTAATTCCACTGACTCGCTCTCTCCCCATAGCCCTGTATCAATCCCAAACTAATCCCACTGTCCCACTCTCTCCCCATAGCCCTGTATCAATCCCCAAACTAATCCCACTGCCCCACTCTATCCTCATAGCCCTGTATCAATCCCCAAACTAATCCCACTGACGATCTCTCCCCATAGACCTGTCTCAATCCCAAACTAATCCCACTGTCCCTCTCTCTCCATAGCCCTGTCTCAATTCCAAACTAAGGCCATTGCCCCGCTCTCTCCCCTTGGCCTGTATCAATCCCCAAACTAATCCCACTGCCCCGCTCTCTCCCCATAGCCCTGTATCAATCCCCAAATTAATCCAACTGCCCTGCTCTATCCCCATAGCCCTGTCTCAATCCTAAACTAATCCCACTGCCCCGCTCTCTCCATACCCCTGTAACAATCGCAAACTAATCCCACTGCCCCGCTCTCTCCCCATAGCACTGTATCATTCCCCAAACTAATCCCACTGCCCCACTCTCTCCCCATAGCCCTGTCTCAAACCCCAAACTAATCCTACTGCCCCGCTCTCTCCCCATAGCGCTGTATCAATCCTCAAACTAATCCCAGTGCCGCGCTCTCTCCCCATAGCCCTGTATCAATCCCAAACTAATCCCAGTGCCCCACTCTCTCCCCATATCCCTGTATCAATCCCCAAACTAATCCAACTGCCCCACTCAATCCTAATAACCCTGTATCAATCCCCAAACTAATCCCACAGCCCCACTCGATCCTCATAGCCCTGTATCAATCCCCAAACTAATCCCACTGCCCCGCTCTCCCCCCATAGCCCTGTATCAATCCCCAAACTAATCCCACTGCCCCGCTCTCTCCCCATAGCCCTGCATCAGTCCCCAAATTAATCCAACTGCCCTGCTCACTCCCCAAAGCCCTGTATCATTCCCCAAACTAATCCCACTGTACCGTTCTCTCCCCATAGCCCTGTATCAATCGCAAACTAATCCCACTGCCCCACTCTTTCCCATAGCCCTGTATCAATCCCCTAACTAATCTCACTGCTCCGCTCACTCCCCATAGCCCTATATCAATCCCCAAACTAATCCCACTGTCCCGCACTCTCCCCATAGCACTGTATCAATCCCCAAACTAATCCCACTGCCCCGCTCTCTCCCCATAGTCCTGTATCAATCCCCAAACTAATCCCACTGTCCCGCACTCTCCCCATAGACCTGTATCAATCGCCAAACTATTCCTACTGCCCCGCTCTCTCTCCATAGCCCTGTGTCAATCCCCAAACTAATCCCACGGTCCCACTCTCTCCCCAAAGCCCTGTATCAATCCCCAAACTAATCCCACTGTCCCGCTCTCTCCCCATAGCCCTGTATCAATCCCCAAACTAATCCCACTGTCCCGCTCTCTCCCCATAGCCCTGTATCAATCCCCAAACTATTCCCACTGCCCCGCTCTCTCCCCATAGCCCTGTGTCAATCCCCAAACTAATCCCACTGCCCCGCTCTCTCCCCATAGCCCTGTGTCAATCCCCAAACTAATCCCACTGCCCCGCTCTCTCCCCATATCCCAGTATCAATCCCAAACTAATCCCACTGCCCCACTCTATTCTCATAGCCCTGTATCAATCCCCAAACTAATCCCACTGACGATCTCTCCCCATAGACCTGTCTCAATCCCAAACTAATCCCACTGCCCCTCTCTCTCCATAGCCCTGTCTCAATTCCAAACAAAGGCCACTGCCCCGCTCTCTCCCCTTGGCCTGTATCAATCCCCAAACTAATCCCACTGCCCCGCTCTCTCCCCATAGCCCTGTATCAATCCCCAAATTAATCCAACTGCCCTGCTCTCTCCCCATAGCCCTGTATCAATCCCCAAACTAATCCCACTGTACATCTCTCTCCCCATAGCCCTGTCTCAATCCCAAACTAATCCCACTGCCCCGCTCTCTCCATACCCCTGTAACAATCGCAAACTAATCCCACTGCCCCGCTCTCTCCCCATAGCACTGTATCAATCCGCAAACTAATCCCACTGCCCCACTCTCTCCTCATAGCCCTGTCTCAATCCCCAAACTAATCCCACTGCCCCACACTGTTCCCGTAGCCCTGTATCAATCCCCAAACTATTCCTACCGTCTCGCTCTCTCCCCATAGCCCTGTCTCAATCCCCAAACTAATCCCACTGCCCCGCTCTCTCCCCATAGCGCAGTATCAATCCTCAAACTAATCCCAGTGCCCCGCTCTCTCCCCATAGCCCTGTATCAATCCCAAACTAATCCCAGTGCCCCACTCTCTCCCAATATCCCTGTATCAATCCCCAAACTAATCCAACTGCCCCACTCAATCCTCATAACCCTGTATCAATCCCCAAACTAATCCCACAGCCCCACTCGATCCTCATAGCCCTGTATCAATCCCCAAACTAATCCCACTGCCCCGCTCTCCCCCCATAGCCCTGTATCAATCCCCAAACTAATCCCACTGCCCCGCTCTCTCCCCATAGCCCTGTATCAATCCCCAAATTAATCCAACTGCCCCGCTCTCTCCCCATAGCCCTGTGTCAATCCCCAAACTAATCCCACTGCCCCGCTCTCTCCCTATAGCCCTGTGTCAATCCCAAACTAATCCCAGTGCCCCGCTCTCTCCCCATATCCCAGTATCAATCCCAAACTAATCCCACTGCCCCACTCTATTCTCATAGCCCTGTATCAATCCCCAAACTAATCCCACTGACGATCTCTCCCCATAGACCTGTCTCAATCCCAAAGTAATCCCACTGCCCCTCTCTCTCCATAGCCCTGTCTCAATTCCAAACAAAGGCCACTGCCCCGCACTCTCCCCTTGGCCTGTATCAATCCCCAAACTAATCCCACTGCCCCGCTCTCTCCCCATAGCCCTGTATCAATCCCCAAACTATTCCTACCGCCCCGCTCTCTCCCCATAGCCCTGTCTCAATCCCCAAACTAATCCCACTGCCCCGCTCTCTCCCCATAGCGCAGTATCAATCCTCAAACTAATCCCAGTGCCCCGCTCTCTCCTCATAGCCCTGTATCAATCCCAAACAAATCCCAGTGCCCCACTCTCTCCCCATATCCCTGTATCAATCCCCAAACTAATCCAACTGCCCCACTCAATCCTCATAACCCTGTATCAATCCCCAAACTAATCCCACAGCCCCACTCGATCCTCATAGCCCTGTATCAATCCCCAAACTAATCCCACTGCCCCGCTCTCCCCCCATAGCCCTGTATCAATCCCCAAACTAATCCCACTGACCCGCTCTCTCCCCATAGCCCTGTATCAATCCCCAAATTAATCCAACTGCCCTGCTCTATCCCCATAGCCCTGTATCACTCCCCAAACTAATCCAACTGTACCTCTCTCTCCCCATAGCCCTGTGTCAATCCCAAACTAATCCCACTGCCCCGCTCTCTCCCCATAGCCCTGTATCAATCCCCAAACTAATCCAACTGCCCCACTCAATCATCATAACCCTGTATCAATCCCCAAACTAATCCCACAGCCCCACTCTATCCTCATAGCCCTGTATCAATCCCCAAACTAATCCCACTGCCCCGCTCTCCCCCCATAGCCCTATATCAATCCCCAAACTAATCCCACTGACCCGCTCTCTTCCCATAGCCCTGTATCAATCCCCAAACTAATCCCACTGCCCCGCTCTCCCCCCATAGCCCTGTATCAATCCCCAAACTAATCCCACTGCCCCGCTCTCTCCATAGCCCTGTCTCAATCCCAAACTAATCCCAGTGCCCCGCTCTCTCCCCATATCCCAGTATCAATCCCAAACTAATCCCACTGCCCCACTCTATCCTCATAGCCCTGTATCAATCCCCAAACTAATCCCACTGCCCATCTCTCTCCCCATAGCCCTGTATCAATCCCCAAACTAATCCCTCTACTTCGCTCTGTCCCCATAGCCCTGTATCAATCCCCAAACTAATTCCACTGCCGCGCTCTCTCCCTGCAGCCCTGTATCAATCACCAACCTAATCCCACTGCCCCGCTCTCTCCCTATAGCCCTGTATCAATCCCCAAACTAATCCCACTGCCCGTCTCCCTCCATAGCCCTGTCTCAATTCCAAACTAAGGCCACTGCCCCGCTCTCTCCCCTTGGCCTCTATCAATCCCCAAACTAATCCCACTGCCCCTCTCTCTCCCCATAGCCCTGTATCAATCCACAAATTAATCCCACTGCCCTGCTCTATCCCCATAGCCCTGTATCAATCCCCAAACTAATCCCACTGTACCTCTCTCTCCCCATAGCCCTGTCTCAATCCCAAACTAATCCCACTGCCCCGCTCTCTCCATACCTCTGTAACAATCGCAAACTAATCCCACTGCCCCGCTCTCTCCCCATAGCACTGTATCAAACCCCAAACTAATCCCACTGCCCCACTCTCTCCTCATAGCCCTGTCTCAATCCCCAAACTAATCCCACTGCCCCACACTGTTCCCATAGCCCTGTATCAATCCCCAAACTAATCCCACTGTCCCGCTCTCGCCCCATAGCCCTGTATCAATTCCCGAACAAATCCCACTATCCCACTCTCTCCCCATATCCCTGTATCAATCCCCAAACTAATCCAACTGCCCCACTCAATCCTAATAACCCTGTATCAATCCCCAAGCTAATCCCACAGCCCCACTCGATCCTCATAGCCCTGTATCAATCCCCAAACTAATCCCATTGCCCCGCTCTCCCCCCATAGCCCTGTATCAATCCCCAAACTAATCCCACTGCCCCGCTCTCTCCCCATAGCCCTGCATCAATCCCCAAATTAATCCAACTGCCCTGCTCACTCCCCATAGCCCTGTATCATTCCCCAAACTAATCCCACTGTACCGTTCTCTCCCCATAGCCCTGTATCAATCGCAAACTAATCCCACTGCCCCACTCTTTCCCATAGCCCTGTATCAATCCCCTAACTAATCTCACTGCTCCGCTCTCTCCCCATAGCCCTATATCAATCCCCAAACTAAACCCACTGTCCCGCACTCTCCCCATAGCCCTGTATCAATCCCCAAACTAATCCCACTGCCCCGCTCTCTCCCCATTGCCCTGTATCAATCCCCAAACTAATCCCACTGTCCCGCACTCTCCCCATAGACCTGTATCAATCGCCAAACTATTCCGACTGCCCCGCTCTCTCTCCATAGCCCTGTGTCAATCCCCAAACTAATCCCACGGTCCCACTCTCTCCCCATAGCCCTGTATCAATCCCCAAACTAAAACCACTGTCCCGCTCTCTCCCCATAGCCCTGTATCAATCCCCAAACTATTCCTACTGCCCCGCTCTCTCCCCATAGCCCTGTGTCAATCCCCAAACTAATCCCACTGGCCCGCTCTCTCCCCATAGCCCTGTGTCAATCCCAAACTAATCCCAGTGCCCCGCTCTCTCCCCAAATCCCAGTATCAATCCCAAACTAATCCCACTGCCCCACTCTATTCTCATAGCCCTGTATCAATCCCCAAACTAATCCCACTGACGATCTCTCCCCATAGACCTGTCTCAATCCCAAACTAATCCCACTGCCCCTCTCTCGCAATAGCCCTGTCTCAATTCCAAACAAAGGCCACTGCCCAGCTCTCTCCCCTTGGCCTGTATCAATCCCCAAACTAATCCCACTGCCCTGCTCTCTCCCCATAGCCCTGTATCAATCCCCAAATTGATCCAACTGCCCTGCTCTCTCCCCATAGCCCTGTATCAATCCCCAAACTAATCCCACTGTACCTCTCTCTCCCCATAGCCCTGTCTCAATCCCAAACTAATCCCACTGCCCCGCTCTCTCCATACCCCTGTAACAATCGCAAACTAATCCCACTGCCCCGCCCCCTCCCCATAGCACTGTATCAATCCCCAAACTAATCCCACTGCCCCACTCTCTCCTCATAGCCCTGTCTCAATCCCCAAACTAATCCCACTGCCCCACACTGTTCCCATAGCCCTGTATCAATCCCCAAACTATTCCTACTGCCCCGCTCTCTCCCCATAGCCCTGTCTCAATCCCCAAACTAATCCCACTGCCCCGCTCTCTCCCCATAGCGCAGTATCAATCCTCAAACTAATCCCAGTGCCCCGCTCTCTCCCCATAGCCCTGTATCAATCCCAAACTAATCCCAGTGCCCCACTCTCTCCCCATATCCCTGTATCAATCCCCAAACTAATCCAACTGCCCCACTCAATCCTCATAACCCTGTATCAATCCCCAAACTAATCCCACAGCCCCACTCGATCCTCATAGCCCTGTATCAATCCCCAAACTAATCCCACTGCCCCGCTGTCCCCCCATAGCCCTGTATCAATCCCCAAACTAATCCCACTGCCCCGCTCTCTCCCCATAGCCCTGTATCAATCCCCAAATTAATCCAACTGCCCCGCTCTCTCCCCATAGCCCGTGTCAATCCCCAAACTAATCCCACTGCCCCGCTCTCTCCCCATTGCCCTGTGTCAATCCCAAACTAATCCCAGTGCCCTGCTCTCTCCCCATATCCCAGTATCAATCCCAAACTAATCCCACTGCCCCACTCTATTCTCATAGCCCTGTATCAATCCCCAAACTAATCCCACTGACGATCTCTCCCCATAGACCTGTCACAATCCCAAACTAATCCCACTGCCCCTCTCTCTCCATAGCCCTGTCTCAATTCCAAACAAAGGCCACTGCCCCGCTCTCTCCCCTTGGCCTGTATCAATCCCCAAACTAATCCCACTGCCCCGCTCTCTCCCCAAAGCCCTGTATCAATCCCCAAATTAATCCAACTGCTCTGCTCTATCCCCATAGCCCTGTATCAATCCCCAAACTAATCCCACTGTACCTCTCTCTCCCCATAGCCCTGTCTCAGTCCCAAACTAATCCCACTGCCCCGCTCTCTCCATACCCCTGTAACAATCGCAAACTAATCCCACTGCCCCGCTGTCCCCCCATAGCCCTGTATCAATCCCCAAATTAATCCAACTGCCCCGCTCTCTCCCCATAGCCCGTGTCAATCCCCAAACTAATCCCACTGCCCCGCTCTCTCCCCATTGCCCTGTGTCAATCCCAAACTAATCCCAGTGCCCCGCTCTCTCCCCATATCCCAGTATCAATCCCAAACTAATCCCACTGCCCCACTCTATTCTCATAGCCCTGTATCAATCCCCATACTAATCCCACTGACGATCTCTCCCCATAGACCTGTCTCAATCCCAAACTAATCCCACTGCTCCTCTCTCTCCATAGCCCTGTCTCAATTCCAAACAAAGGCCACTGCCCCGCTCTCTCCCCTTGGCCTGTATCAATCCCCAAACTAATCCCACTGCCCCGCTCTCTCCCCAAAGCCCTGTATCAATCCCCAAATTAATCCAACTGCCCTGCTCTATCCCCATAGCCCTGTATCAATCCCCAAACTAATCCCACTGTACCTCTCTCTCCCCATAGCCCTGTCTCAGTCCCAAACTAATCCCACTGCCCCGCTCTCTCCATACCCCTGTAACAATCGCAAACTAATCCCACTGCCCCGCTCTCTCCCCATAGCACTGTATCAATCCGCAAACTAATCCCACTGCCCCACTCTCTCCTCATAGCCCTGTCTCAATCCCCAAACTAATCCCACTGCCCCACACAGTTCCCATAGCCCTGTATCAATCCCCAAACTATTCCTACCGCCCCGCTCTCTCCCCATAGCCCTGTCTCAATCCCCAAACTAATCCCACTGCCCCGCTCTCTCCCCATAGCGCAGTATCAATCCTCAAACTAATCCCAGTGCCCCGCTCTCTCCCCATAGCCCTGTATCAATCCCAAACTAATCCCAGTGCCCCACTCTCTCCCCATATCCCTGTATCAATCCCCAAACTAATCCAACTGCCCCACTCAATCCTCATAACCCTGTATCAATCCCCAAACTAATCCCACAGCCCCACTCGATCCTCATAGCCCTGTATCAATCCCCAAACTAATCCCACTGCCCCGCTTTCCCCCCATAGCCCTGTATCAATCCCCAAACTAATCCCACTGCCCCGCTCTCTCCCCATAGCCCTGTATCAATCCCCAAATTAATACATCTGCCCCGCTCTCTCCCCATAGCCCTGTGTCAATCCCCAAACTAATCCCACTGCCCCGCTCTCTCCCTATAGCCCTGTGTCAATCCCAAACTAATCCCAGTGCCCCGCTCTCTCCCCATATCCCAGTATCAATCCCAAACTAATCCCACTGCCCCACACTGTTCCCATAACCCTGTATCAATCCCCGAACTAATCCCACTATCCCACTCTCTCCCCATAGCCCTGTATCAATCCCCAAATTAATCCCACTGCCACTATCTCTCCCCATAGCCCTGTATCAATCCCCAAACTAATCCCACTGCCCCGCTCTCTCCCCATAGCCCTGTATCATTCCCCAAACTAATCCCAATGTACCTCTCTCTCCCCATAGCCCTGTCTCAATCCCAAACTAATCCCACTGCCCCGCTGTCTCCGCATAGCCCTGTATCAAACCCCAAACTAATCCCACTGTCCCTCTCTCTCCCCATAGCCCTGTATCAATCCCCAAACTAATCCCCCTGCCCCGCTCTCTCCCCATAGCCCTGTATCAATCCCCAAACTAATCCCACTGTCCCGCTCTCGCCCCATTGCCCTGTATCAATCCCCAAACTAATCCCACTATCCCACTCTCTCCCCATAGCCCTGTATCAATCCCCAAATTAATCCCACTGCCACTATCTCTCCCCATAGCCCTGTGTCAATCCCCAAATTAATCCCACTGCCCCGCTCTCTCACCATAGCCCTGTATCAATCCCCAAACTAATCCCACTGCCCCGCTCTCTCCCCATAGCCCTGTATCAATCCCCAAACTAATCCCACTGCCCCGCTCTCTCCCCATAGCCATGTGTCAATCCCCAAACTAATCCCACTAACCTGCTCTCTACCCATAGCCCTTTATCAATCCACAAACTAATCCCACTGTCCCGCTCTCTCCCCATAGCCCTGTATCAATCCCAAACTAACCCCACTGCCCCACTTTTTCCCCATAGCCCTGTATCAATCCCCAAACTAATCGCACTGTCCCACTCTATCCCCATAGCCCTGTATCAATCCCCAAACTAATCCCACTGCCCTGCACTCTCCCCATTGCACTGTATCAATCCCCAAACTAATCCCACTCTCCCGCTCTCTCCCCATAGCCCTGTATCAATCCCCAAACTAATCCCACTGTCCTGCTCTGTCCCCACTGCCCTGTATCAATCCCCAAACTAATCCCTCTACCCCGCTCTCTCCCCATAACCCTGTATCAATCCCCAAAATAACCCCACTACCCCGCTCTCTCCATAGCCCTGTATCAGTCCCACACTATTCCCACTGTCCTGCTCCCTCCCGATCGCATTGTATCAATCCCAAACTAATCCCACTCTCCCGTTCTCTCCATAGCCCTGTATCAATCCCAAACTAATCCCACTGCCCCGCTCTCTCCCCATTGCCCTGTATCAATCGCCAAAATAATCCCAATGTCCCACTCTCTCCCCATAGCCCTGTATCAATCCCAAACTAATCCCACTGTCCCACTCTCTCCCCATAGCCCTGTATCAATCCCAAACTAATCCCACTGCCCCACTCTCTCCCCATAGCATTGTATCAATCCCAAACTAATCCCACTGTCCCACTCTCTCCCCATAGCCCTGTATCATACCCAAACTAATCCCACTGTCCCACTCTCTCCCCATAGCACTGTATCAATCCCCAAACTAATCCCACTGCCCCGCTCTCTCCCCATAGCCCTGTATCAATCTCCAAACTAATCCCACTGCCCCGCTCTCTCCCCATAGCCCTGTATCAATCCCAAACTAATCCCACTGCCCCGCTCTCTCCCCTTAGCCCTGTATCAATCCCCAAACTAATCCAACTGTCCCGCTCTCTCCCCATAGACCTGTCTCAATCCTAAACTAATCCCACTGCCCTGTTCTCTCCCCATAGCCCTGTATCAATCCCCAAACTAATCCCACTGCCCTGTTCTCTCCCCATAGCCCTGTATCAATCCCCAAGCTAATCGCACTACCCTGCTCTCTCCCTTTAGCCCTGTATCAATCCTTAAACTAATCCCACTGCCCCGCTCTCACCGCATAGCCCTGTATTAATCCCCAAACAAATCCCACTGCCCCAATTTCTCCCCATAGCTCTGTATCAATCCATAAACTAATCCCTCTACTTCGCTCTGTCCCCATAGCCCTGTATCAATCCCCAAACTAATCCCACTACCCCGCTCTCTCCCTATCGCCCTGAATCAATCCCCAAACAAATCCCACTGTCCCGCTCTCTCCCCATAGCCCTGTATCAATCCCCAAACTAATCCCTCTACTTCACTCTGTCCCCATAGCCCTGTATCAATCCCCAAACTAATCCCACTGACTCGCTCTCTCCCCATAGCCCTGTATCAATCCCAAACTAATCCTACTGCCCAGCTCTATCCCCATTGCCATGTATCAATCCCCAAACTAATCCCACTGTCCAGCTCTCTCCCTATAGCACTGTATCAATCCCAAACTAATCCAACTGTCCCACTCTATGAGTCCTTACCACTACCATTAACACCCCCTTTTGTCCTTTTGTACATGAGTCCTTGCCACTACCATTAACACCCCCTTTGTCCTTTTGTACATGTGTCCTTACCACTACCATTAACACCCCCTTTGTCCTTTTGTACATGAGTCCTTACCACTACCATTAACACCTCCTTTGTCCTTTTGTACCTGAGTCCTCACCACTACCATTAACACCCCCTTTGTCCTTTTGTACATGTGTCCTTACCACTACCATTAACACCCCCTTTGTCCTTTTGTACATGTGTCCTTACCACTACCATTAACACCCCCTTTGTCCTTTTGTACATGAGTCCTTACCACTACCATTAACACCTCCTTTGTCCTTTTGTACCTGAGTCCTCACCACTACCATTAACACCCCCTTTGTCCTTTTGTACATGTGTCCTTACCACTACCATTAACACCCCCTTTGTCCTTTTGTACATGAGCCCTTACTACTACCATTAACACCTCCTTTGTCCTTTTGTACCTGAGTCCTCACCACTACCATTAACACCCCCTTGTCCTTTTGTACATGTGTCCTTACCACTACCATTAACACCCCCTTTGTCCTTTTGTACATGTGTCCTTACCACTACCATTAACACTCCCTTTGTCCTTTTGTACATGTGTCCTTACCACTACCATTAACACCCCCTTTGTCCTTTTGTACATGTGTCCTTACCACTACCATTAACACTCCCTTTGTCCTTTTGTACATGTGTCCTTACCACTACCATTAACACCCCCTTTGTCCTTTTGTACATGAGTCCTTACCACTACCATTAACACCCCCTTTGTCCTTTTGTACATGAGTCCTTACCACTACCATTAACACCCCCTTTGTCCTTTTGTACATGAGTCCTTACCACTACCATTAACACTCCCTTTGTCCTTTTGTACATGAGTCCTTACCACTACCATTAACACCCCCTTTGTCCTTTTGTACATGAGTCCTTACCACTACCATTAACACCCCCTTTGTCCTTTTGTACATGAGTCCTTACCACTACCATTAACACCCCCTTTGTCCTTTTGTACATGAGTCCTTACCACTACCATTAACACCCCCTTTGTCCTTTTGTACATGAGTCCTTACCACTACCATTAACACTCCCTTTGTCCTTTTGTACATGAGTCCTTACTACTACCATTAACACCCCCTTTGTCCTTTTGTACATGAGTCCTTACCACTACCATTAACACCCCCTTTGTCCTTTTGTACATGAGTCCTTACCACTACCATTAACGCCCCCTTTGTCCTTTTGTACATGTGTCCTTACCACTACCATTAACACCCCCTTTGTCCTTTTGTACATGAGTCCTTACCACTACCATTAACACCCCCTTTGTCCTTTTGTACATGTGTCCTTACCACTACCATTAACAACCCCTTTGTCCTTTTGTACATGAGTCCTTACCACTACCATTAACACCCCCTTTGTCCTTTTGTACATGAGTCCTTACCACTACCATTAACAACCCCTTTGTCCTTTTGTACATGAGTCCTTACCACTACCATTAACACCTCCTTTGTCCTTTTGTACATGAGTCCTTACCACTACCATTAACTCCCCCTTTGTCCTTTTGTACATGAGTCCTTACCACTACCATTAACACCCCCTTTGTCCTTTTGTACATGTGTCCTTACCGGTACCATTAACACCCCCTTTGTCCTTTTGTACATGTGTCCTTACCGCTACCATTAACACCCCCTTTGTCCTTTTGTACATGAGTCCTTACCACTACCATTAACACCCCCTTTTTCCTTTTGTACATGTGTCCTTACCACTACCATTAACACCCCCTTTGTCCTTTTGTACATGTGTCCTTACCACTACCATTAACACCCCCTTTGTCCTTTTGTACATGAGTCCTTACCACTACCATTAACACCCCCTTTGTCCTTTTGTACATGAGTCCTTACCACTACCATTAACACCCCCTTTGTCCTTTTGTACATGTGTCCTTACCACTACCATTAACACCCCCTTTGTCCTTTTGTACATGAGTCCTTACCACTACCATTAACACCCCCTTTGTTCTTTTGTACATGAGTCCTTACCACTACCATTAACACACCCTTTGTCCTTTTGTACATGAGTCCTCACCACTACCATTAACACCCCCTTTGTCCTTTTGTACATGAGTCCTCACCACTACCATTAACACTCCCTTTGTCCTTTTGTACATGAGTCCTTACCACTACCATTAACACCCCCTTTGTCCTTTTGTACATGAGTCCTTACCACTACCATTAACACCCCCTTTGTCCTTTTGTACATGCGTCCTTACCACTACCATTAACACCCCCTTTGTCCTTTTGTACATGTGTCCTTACCACTACCATTAACACTCCCTTTGTCCTTTTGTACATGTGTCCTTACCACTACCATTAACACCCCCTTTGTCCTTTTGTACATGTGTCCTTACCACTACCATTAACACCCCCTTTGTCCTTTTGTACATGAGTCCTTACCACTACCATTAACACCCCCTTTGTCCTTTTGTACATGAGTCCTTACCACTACCATTAACACCCCCTTTGTCCTTTTGTACATGAGTCCTTACCACTACCATTAACACCCCCTTTGTCCTTTTGTACATGAGTCCTTACCACTACCATTAACACCCCCTTTGTCCTTTTGTACATGTGTCTTTACCACTACCATTTACACCCCCTTGGTCCTTTTGTACATGAGTCCTTACCACTACCATTAACACCCCCTTTGTCCTTTTGTACATGAGTCCTTACCACTACCATTAACACCCCCTTTGTCCTTTTGTACATGAGTCCTTGCCACTACCATTAACACCCCCTTTGTCCTTTTGTACATGTGTCCTTACCACTACCATTAACACCCCCTTTGTCCTTTTGTACATGAGTCCTTACCACTACCATTAACACCTCCTTTGTCCTTTTGTACCTGAGTCCTCACCACTACCATTAACACCCCCTTTGTCCTTTTGTACATGTGTCCTTACCACTACCATTAACACCCCCTTTGTCCTTTTGTACATGTGTCCTTACCACTACCATTAACACCCCCTTTGTCCTTTTGTACATGAGTCCTTACCACTACCATTAACACCTCCTTTGTCCTTTTGTACCTGAGTCCTCACCACTACCATTAACACCGCCTTTGTCCTTTTGTACATGTGTCCTTACCACTACCATTAACACCCCCTTTGTCCTTTTGTACATGAGCCCTTACCACTACCATTAACACCTCCTTTGTCCTTTTGTACCTGAGTCCTCACCACTACCATTAACACACCCTTTGTCCTTTTGTACATGTGTCCTTACCACTACCATTAACACCCCCTTTGTCCTTTTGTACATGTGTCCTTACCACTACCATTAACACTCCCTTTGTCCTTTTGTACATGTGTCCTTACAACTACCATTAACACCCCCTTTGTCCTTTTGTACATGTGTCCTTACCACTACCATTAACACTCCCTTTGTCCTTTTGTACATGTGTCCTTACCACTACCATTAACACCCCCTTTGTCCTTTTGTACATGAGTCCTTACCACTACCATTAACACCCCCTTTGTCCTTTTGTACATGAGTCCTTACCACTACCATTAACACCCCCTTTGTCCTTTTGTACATGAGTCCTTACCACTACCATTAACACTCCCTTTGTCCTTTTGTACATGAGTCCTTACCACTACCATTAACACCCCCTTTGTCCTTTTGTACATGAGTCCTTACCACTACCATTAACACCCCCTTTGTCCTTTTGTACATGAGTCCTTACCGCTACCATTAACACCCCCTTTGTCCTTTTGTACATGAGTCCTTACCACTACCATTAACACCCCCTTTGTCCTTTTGTACATGAGTCCTTACCACTACCATTAACACCCCCTTTGTCCTTTTGTACATGAGTCCTTACCACTACCATTAACACCCCCTTTGTCCTTTTGTACATGACATCTTTGTCAATCTCTCCTTTACTCCACCTATTTCTCACTTTCTCTCCAGCTTTTCCGACTCCACCGCCCCTTGAACGATGTAAATTTCATCCCACTTGTACCTCTCTTTAGCTCTGAAGAAGATTCACCCGAACTGCAAACCTTCACCCTGGTTCTCTCGGCACAAATTCTGGCCAAGACCGGCTGAACTTTTCCCATTATTTCCCGTCCTGGTTTCACCTTTCCAACATCCACCTTATTTTGCTTTGATGCTCGGGGGGGGCAATGCTTATCTCGCTGGGGTGTCGGACAGGGACCCAGACTGGGTGTGACATCCCTCCCCCTCCGGGACTGGCATGAATTGCTGCTTACCTGTGCTCAGGGACTCCAGCTCTCTGTCCACCTTCCTGTCGAAGACCCGAATCTCCGAGATTCCCCGTCCGCGCTCCACCAGCATCTTCACCAGGTGCCGGCCGAGAAACCCACAGCCGCCTGTGACCAGATACACCTCTCCCGCTCGATCAGCCATTACCCCTGCGTCTGAGTGTGCCTTTGTCTCTATGTACGTGTGCAGGTGCACCTGTTCAACCAGATCGGTCTCTGATAAAGATCTGAAAAGGTTTGTGAATTAGTTTCTCAATACTCCCAACGGCTTAATGTCAAAGATTCACTTCATCTGGTACTGAACAGATGTGTGCCTGTGCAAGCGTGTGTGTGTGTGTGTGTGTGTGTGTGTGTGTGTGTCAATGTATGAGGGAGAGAGAGGCTGGGGTGGTTGTGTGTGTAAAAGTGTGCATG
>JANJGN010001959.1:87500-90000 GCA_026770705.1 Isurus oxyrinchus
TGTGAGAGAGTGTATATTTGTGTGCGTGAGACTGTGTGAGAGAGAGTGTGAGTGCGTGTGCGAGACTGTGCACGTGTGAGTGCGTGTGTGAGTGCGTGTGTAGTGTGTGTATGTGTGAGTGTGTATGTGTGAGTGTGTGTGTGAGTGCATGTGAGAGTGAGTGTCTGTATGTGAAAGATATATGTATGTGGGAGAATAAAATATATCTGCAGGATAACAAAGGGTTAAGTGGTTAAACCATACTACCACGAAGTCTCCTTGTACCAAAGCTGCGCTGTCAGCTATTGCACTGGAAGGAAAAACAAGTCTCATAAAAAACTATCAAGAGAGCTTGCAACAACGTTAGGATGCCTGTCTGTCACATGAAACAGGGCCTAGTCTTGCTATCTGTTGTCTGTCCAGATGACTTGTCGCCAGATGGGCTACTCAAGGTTTTGTGTAACTCCTCAAGATTTTCGCGTAATTATAAATTAAGCCTGGACAGTTGTATGCATGCCAAAGATAACATTTCAATGTTATTAATTACGCAGGCTTTTACCATAACTACGTGTGTACTCTGATGCTTTCTCAGAGTGCTGGCCAGCTCCATTGTAGCTGCTGGGCTCTCTGTGATATCACGATTCAATGAAGGCTTCCGAGACAAACCTCCTGGGTCTGAGCGTTCACTCCGTTTGCCCCGACAATGTGTGTGTTTCTGTGTTTGTGAGTGTGAGTGTGAGAGCGTGCATTTGTATGAGTGTGTGTGTGTGTACGTGTGTGTGCGCATGTGTGAGAGTGTGAATGTAGGAAAGAGAGAGAGACTGGGGCGGTGTGTGTATGAGAACGTCTGAGTGAGTCTGAGTGTGTGTGTGTGTGTGTGTGTGTGTGTGTGTGAGTGACTGTGTGTAGTGTGTAGTGTGTGAGTGAGTGTGTGTTAGTGTGTGTGTGTTTGTTTGTGTGTGTGTGAAAGAGAGAGCCAGAGAGAAAGTGTCGGCGTGTGAGTGTGTGTGTGAGACTGTGTGTGTGTGAGAGTATGTGCGAGAGTGTGTGCATGTAAGTGTGTGTGTATGAGTGTGTGTGTGAGTGTGTATATGTGTGTGTGTGCATGTGTGAGTGTGTGAATGTATGAGAGATAGAGAGAGACACTGGGGACGGTGTGTGTGTGAGAACATCTGAGTGTGTGTGTGTGTGTGTGAGTGTATGTGTATGTGCAAGTGTGGTTGCGAGTATGAACGTGTGCATCAGACAATGTTAGTGTGAGTGCATGTACATGCGTGTGCATGTGCATGTGAGAGACAGTGTGCGTGTGAGAGAGACTGTGTGTGAGACTATGTGTGTGTGAGACTGAGTGAGTGTGTAGTGTGTGTGTGTTCCTGTGTATATGTGCATGTGTGTGTGTTCCTGTGTATGTGTGCAAGTGTGTGCATGTCAGTGTGTGTGGGTGTGTCAGTGTGTGTGTGTGTGTGTTTGTGTGTGAGAGAGAGAGCCAGAGAGAAAGTGCCTGCGTGTGAGTCTGTGTGTGAGAGTATGCGTGAGAGTGTGTGCGTGTAAGTGTGAGTGTGCAAGTGTGTGTGTGTATGAATGTGTATGTGTGCACGTGTGTGTGTGAGTGTGTGCATGTGTCAGTGTTTGTGGGTGTGTGAGAGTGTGTCTGTGTGTAAGAGACTGTGTGTGTGTGTGTGTGTGAGACTGTGTGTGTATAAGAGACTGTGTGTGAGAGAGACTGTGTGTGAGAGAGTGTGTGTGAGACTGTGTGTGTGTGAGAGACTGTGTGTGTGTGAGACTGTGTGTGTGAGAGTGTGCGTGTGAGAGAGAGAGTGTGTGTGCGAGTGTGTGCGTGTGACAGCATTTATGTGTGTGTCAGAGTGGGTGTGTGTGTGAGAGACAGAGAGACAGAGAGAAATTGTGTGTGAGAGAGTGTGTGTCTGTTTGTGAGAGTGTATGTGAGAGAAAGTGTGTGTGTGTGCGTGCGAGACTGTGTGTGTGTGAGAGTGTGTGTGTATGTGAGACTGTGTGTGAGAGCGTGTGTGAGAGCATGTGTGTGAGTGGGTGTGTGAGAGCGTGTGTGTGAGAGAGTGTGTGTGTGAGAGAGAGTGTGTGTGTGAGAGAGTGTGTGTGTTTGAGAGACTGTGTGTGTGTGTGAGAGCGTGTGTGAGAGAGAGTGTGTGTGTGAGAGAGAATGTGTGTGTGTGAGAGAGTGTGTGTGTGTGATAATGTGTGTGTGTGAGAGAGAGTGTGTGTGTGAGAGAGTATGTGTGTGAGAGAGAGTGTGTGTGTGTGTGAGAGTGTGTGTGTGAGAGTGTGTGTGTGTGAGAGACTGTGTGTGTGTGTGAGAGAGTGTTTGCGAGAGAGTGTGTGAGAGTGTGTGTGAGAGAGAGTGTGTGTGTGTGAAACTGTGTGTGTGAGAGCGTGTGTGTGTGTGTGAGAGAGAGTGTGTGCGAGAGAGTGTGTGAGAGTGTGTGTGAGAGAGAGTGTGTGTGTGTGTGAGAGTGTGTGTGTGTGAGAGACTGTGTGTGTGAGA
>JANJGN010001960.1:0-65000 GCA_026770705.1 Isurus oxyrinchus
TGTGAGAGTGTGGGGGCGAGTGTGAGTGTGTGTGGGCGAGTGTGAGAGTGTGTGAGCGAGTGTGAGAGTGTGTGGGCGAGTGTGAGAGTGTGGGTGAGTGTGAGAGAGTAGGGGCGAGTGTGAGAGTGTGGGGGCGAGTGTGAGAGCGTGGGGGCGAGTGTGAGAGCGAGTGTGTGAGCGTGGGGGCGCGTGTGAGAGCGTGTGGGCGAGTGTGAGAGCGTGGGGGCAAGTGTGAGAGCGTGAGGGCGAGTGTGAGAGCGTGGGGGCTAGTGTGAGCGTGGGGGCGGGTGTGAGAGCGTGTGGGTGAGTGTGAGAGCATGTGGGTGAGTTTGAGAGCATGTGAGTGAGTGTGAGAGCGTATGGGTGAGTGTGAGAGCGTGTGGGCGAGTGTGAGACTGTGGGGGGCGAGTGTCATAGAGTGTGGGGGCGAGTGTGAGTGTGTGTGGGCGAGTGTGAGAGTGTGTGGGCGAGTGTGAGAGTGTGGGTGAGTGTGAGAGTGTGGGCGAGTGTGAGAGTGTGTTCGTGTGAGATTGTGGGGGCAGGTGTGAGAGAATGGCCGAGTGTGAGAGTGTGGGGGTGAGTGTGAGAGTGTGGGGGCGAGTGTGAGAGTGTGGGCGAGTGTGGGGTCGAGTGTGAGATTGTGGGGGCGAGTGTGAGAGTGTGGGGGCGAGTATGAGTGTGTGTGGGTGAGTGTGAGAGTGTGTGGGCGAGTGTGAGAGTGTGTGGGCGAGTGTGAGAGTGTGTGGGCGAGTGTGAGAGTGTGGGTGAGTGTGAGTTGGTGGGGCGAGTGTGAGAGTGTGGGGGTGAGTGTTAGTGTGTGTGGCGAGTGTGAGTGTATGTGGGCGAGTGTGGGCGCGAGTGTGAGAGTGTGGGGAGCGAGTGTGAGCGTGTGGGGGCGAGTGTGAGCTTGTGGGGGCGAGTGTGAGAGTGTGGGGGCGAGTATGAGTGTGTGTGGGCGAGTGTGAGAGTGTGTGGGCGAGTGTGAGAGTGTGTGGGCAAGTGTGAGAGTGTGGGCGAGTGTGGGGGCGAGTGTGAGATTGTGGGGGCGAGTGTGAGAGTATGGGGGCGAGTGTGAGTGTGTGGGGGAGTGTGAGAGTGTGTGGGGGAGTGTGAGAGTGTGGGTGAGTGTGAGAGTGTGGGGGCAGGTGTGAGAGAAGAAGCGAGTGTGAGAGTGTGTGGGCGAGTGTGAGATTGTGGGGGCGCGTGTGAGAGTGTGGGGGCAAGTGTGAGAGTGTAGGGAAGAGTGTGAGAGTGTGTGGGCAAGTGTGAGTTGGTGGGGGCAAGTGTGAGAGCGTGTGGGTGAGTGTGAGAGCCTGGGGGCGAGTGTGAGAGCGTGGGAGCGAGTGTGAGTGTGGGGGCTGGTGTGAGAGCGTGTGGGTGAGTGTGAGAGCATGTGGGTGAGTGTGAGAGCGTATGGGTGAGTGTGAGAGCGTGTGGGCGAGTGTGAGACTGTGGGGGCGAGTGTCAGAGTGTGGGGGTGAGTGTGGGGGCGAGTGTGTGTGTGTGGGCGAGTGTGGGGGCGAGTGTGAGAGTGTGTGGGCGAGTGTGAGAGTGTGGGTGAGTGTGAGAGTGTGGGCGAGTGTGAGAGTGTGTTCGTGTGAGATTGTGGGGGCAAGTGTGAGAGAAGGACCGAGTGTGAGAGTGTGGGGGTGAGTGTGAGAGTGTGGGGGCGAGTGTGAGAGTGTGGGCGAGTGTGAGAGCATGGGGGCGAGTGTGAGCGTGGGGCGGGTGTGAGAGCGTGTGGGTGAGTGTGAGAGCATGTGGGTGAGTGTGAGAGCATGTGGGTGAGTGTGAGAGCGTATGCGTGAGTGTGAGAGTGTGTGGGCGAGTGTGAGACTGTGGGGGCGAGTGTCAGAGTGTGGGGGTGAGTGTGAGAGTGTGGGGGCGAGTGTGTGTGTGTGGGTGAGTGTGGGGGCGAGTGTGAGAGTGTGTGGGCGAGTGTGAGAGTGTGTGGGCGAGTGTGAGAGTGTGGGTGAGTGTGAGAGTGTGGGCGAGTGTGAGAGTGTGGGCGAGTGTGGGGGCGAGTGTGAGATTGTGGGGGGCGAGTGTGAGAGTGTGTGGGCGAGTGTGAGAGTCTGTGGGCGAGTGTGAGAGTGTGTGGGCGAGTGTGAGAGTGTGGGGGTGAGTGTGAGCGTGTGTGGGCGAGTGTGAGAGTCTGTGGGCGAGTGTGAGAGTGTGTGGGCGAGTGTGAGAGTGTGTGGGCGAGTGTGAGACTGTGGGGGCGAGTGTCAGAGTGTGGGGGTGAGTGTGAGAGTGTGTGGGCAAGTGTGAGAGTGTGTGGGCGAGTGTGAGAGTGTGGGTGAGTGTGAGAGTGTGGGCGAGTGTGAGAGTGTGGGCGAGTGTGGGGGCGAGTGTGAGATTGTGGGGCGAGTGTGAGATTGTGGGGGCAAGTGTGAGAGAAGGGCCGAGTGTGAGAGTGTGGGGGTGAGTGTGAGAGTGTGGGTGAGTGTGAGAGTGTAGGGGCGAGTGTGAGAGCGCGGGGGGCGTGTGTGAGATTGTGGGGGCGAGTGTGAGAGTGTGTGGGTGAGTGTGAGAGTGTGTGGGCGAGTGTGAGAGTGTGGGTGAGTGTGAGAGTGTAGGGGCGAGTGTGAGAGTGTGGGGGCGAGTGTGAGAGTGTGGGGGCGAGTGTGAGTGTGTGTGGGCGAGTGTGAGAGTGTGTGGGCGAGTGTGAGAGTGTGTGGGCGAGTGTGAGATTGTGGGTGAGTGTGAGAGTGTAGGGGCGAGTGTGAGAGCGTGGGGGCGAGTGTGAGAACGTGGGGTCGAGTGTGAGAGCGTGGGGGGCGAGTGTGTGAGCGTGGGGGCGCGTGTGAGAGCGTGTGGGTGAGTGTGAGAGCGTGGGGGCGAGTGTGAGAGCGTGGGGGCGAGTGTGAGAGCGTGGGGGCTAGTGTGAGCGTGGGGGCGGGTGTAAGAGCGTGTGGGTGAGTGTGAGAGCATGTGGGTGAGTTTGAGAGCATGTGAGTGAGTGTGAGAGCGTATGGGTGAGTGTGAGAGCGTGTGGGCGAGTGTGAGACTGTGGGGGCGAGTGTCAGAGTGTGGGGGCGAGTGTGTGTGTGTGGGCGAGTGTGGGGGCGAGTGTGAGTGTGTGTGGGCGAGTGTGAGAGTGTGTGGGCGAGTGTGAGAGTGTGGGTGAGTGTGAGAGAAGGGCCGAGTGTGAGAGTGTGGGGGCGAGTGTGAGAGTGTGGGGGCGAGTGTGAGAGTGTGGGCGAGTGTGGGGTCGAGTGTGAGATTGTGGGGGCGAGTGTGAGAGTGTGGGGGCGAGTATGAGTGTGTGTGGGTGAGTGTGAGAGTGTGTGGGCGAGTGTGAGAGTGTGTGGGCGAGTGTGAGAGTGTGTGGGCGAGTGTGAGAGTGTGGGTGAGTGTGAGTTGGTGGGCGAGTGTGAGAGTGTGGGGGTGAGTGTTAGTGTGTGTGGCGAGTGTGAGTGTTTGTGGGCGAGTGTGGGCGCGAGTGTGAGAGTGTGGGGAGCGAGTGTGAGCGTGTGGGGGCGAGTGTGAGATTGTGGGGCGAGTATGAGAGTGTGGGGGCGAGTATGAGTGTGTGTGTGCGAGTGTGAGAGTGTGTGGGCGAGTGTGAGAGTGTGTGGGCAAGTGTGAGAGTGTGGGCGAGTGTGGGGGCGAGTGTGAGATTGTGGGGGCGAGTGTGAGAGTATGGGGGCGAGTGTGAGTGTGTGGGCGAGTGTGAGAGTGTGTGGGTGAGTGTGAGAGTGTGGGTGAGTGTGAGAGTGTGGGGGCAGGTGTGAGAGAAGAAGCGAGTGTGAGAGTGTGTGGGCGAGTGTGAGATTGTGGGGGCGCGTGTGAGAGTGTGGGGGCAAGTGTGAGAGTGTAGGGAAGAGTGTGAGAGTGTGTGGGCAAGTGTGAGTTGGTGGGGGCAAGTGTGAGAGCGTGTGGGTGAGTGTGAGAGCCTGGGGGCGAGTGTGAGAGCGTGGGAGCGAGTGTGAGTGTGGGGGCTGGTGTGAGAGCGTGTGGGTGAGTGTGAGAGCATGTGGGTGAGTGTGAGAGCGTATGGGTGAGTGTGAGAGCGTGTGGGCGAGTGTGAGACTGAGGGGGCGAGTGTCAGAGTGTGGGGGTGAGTGTGGGGGCGAGTGTGTGTGTGTGGGCGAGTGTGGGGGCGAGTGTGAGAGTGTGTGGGCGAGTGTGAGAGTGTGGGTGAGTGTGAGAGTGTGGGCGAGTGTGAGAGTGTGTTCGTGTGAGATTGTGGGGGCAAGTGTGAGAGAAGGACCGAGTGTGAGAGTGTGGGGGTGAGTATGAGAGTGTGGGGGCGAGTGTGAGAGTGTGGGCGAGTGTGAGAGCATGGGGGCGAGTGTGAGCGTGGGGCGGGTGTGAGAGCGTGTGGGTGAGTGTGAGAGCATGTGGGTGAGTGTGAGAGCATGTGGGTGAGTGTGAGAGCGTATGCGTGAGTGTGAGAGTGTGTGGGCGAGTGTGAGACTGTGGGGGCGAGTGTCAGAGTGTGGGGGTGAGTGTGAGAGTGTGGGAGCGAGTGTGTGTGTGTGGGTGAGTGTGGGGGCGAGTGTGAGAGTGTGTGGGCGAGTGTGAGAGTGTGTGGGCGAGTGTGAGAGTGTGGGTGAGTGTGAGAGTGTGGGCGAGTGTGAGAGTGTGGGCGAGTGTGGGGGCGAGTGTGAGATTGTGGGGGCGAGTGTGAGATTGTGGGGGCAATTGTGAGAGAAGGGCCGAGTGTGAGAGTGTGTGGGTGAGTGTGAGAGTGTGGGGGCGAGTGTGAGAGTGTGGGCGAGTGTGGGGGGCGAGTGTGAGATTGTGGGGGCGAGTGTGAGAGTGTGTGGGCGAGTGTGAGAGTCTGTGGGCGAGTGTGAGAGTGTGTGGGCGAGTGTGAGAGTGTGGGGGTGAGTGTGAGTGTGTGTGGGCGAGTGTGAGAGTGTGTGGGCGAGTGTGAGAGTGTGTGGGCGAGTGTGAGAGTGTGTGGGCGAGTGTGAGACTGTGGGGGCGAGTGTCAGAGTGTGGGGGTGAGTGTGAGAGTGTGTGGGCGAGTGTGAGAGTGTGTGGGTGAGTGTGAGAGTGTGGGTGAGTGTGAGAGTGTGGGCGAGTGTGAGAGTGTGGGCGAGTGTGGGGGCGAGTGTGAGATTGTGGGGCGAGTGTGAGATTGTGGGGGCAAGTGTGAGACAAGGGCCGAGTGTGAGAGTGTGGGGGTGAGTGTGAGAGTGTGGGTGAGTGTGAGAGTGTAGGGGCGAGTGTGAGAGCGCGGGGGCGAGTGTGAGATTGTGGGGGCGAGTGTGAGAGTGTGGGGGCGAGTGTGAGTGTGTGTGGGCGAGTGTGAGAGTGTGTGGGTGAGTGTGAGAGTGTGTGGGCGAGTGTGAGAGTGTGGGTGAGTGTGAGAGTGTAGGGGCGAGTGTGAGAGTGTGGGGGCGAGTGTGAGAGTGTGGGGGCGAGTGTGAGTGTGTGTGGGCGAGTGTGAGAGTGTGTGGGCGAGTGTGAGAGTGTGTGGGCGAGTGTGAGAGTGTGGGTGAGTGTGAGAGTGTAGGGGCGAGTGTGGGAGCGTGGGGGCGAGTGTGAGAACGTGGGGTCGAGTGTGAGAGCGTGGGGGCGAGTGTGTGAGCGTGGGGGCGCGTGTGAGAGCGTGTGGGCGAGTGTGAGAGCGTGGGGGCGAGTGTGAGAGCGTGGGGGCGAGTGTGAGAGCGTGGGGGCTAGTGTGAGCGTGGGGGCGGGTGTGAGAGCGTGTGGGTGAGTGTGAGAGCATGTGGGTGAGTTTGAGAGCATGTGAGTGAGTGTGAGAGCGTATGGGTGAGTGTGAGAGCGTGTGGGCGAGTGTGAGACTGTGGGGGCGAGTGTCAGAGTGTGGGGGCGAGTGTGTGTGTGTGGGCGAGTGTGGGGGCGAGTGTGAGTGTGTGTGGGCGAGTGTGAGAGTGTGTGGGCGAGTGTGAGAGTGTGGGCGAGTGTGAGAGTGTGGGCGAGTGTGAGAGAAGGGCCGAGTGTGAGAGTGTGGGGGCGAGTGTGAGAGTGTGGGCGAGTTTGGGGTCGAGTGTGAGATTGTGGGGGCGAGTGTGAGAGTGTGGGGGCGAGTATGAGTGTGTGTGGGTGAGTGTGAGAGTGTGTGGGCGAGTGTGAGAGTGTGTGGGCGAGTGTGAGAGTGTGTGGGCGAGTGTGAGAGTGTGGGTGAGTGTGAGTTGGTGGGCGAGTGTGAGAGTGTGGGGGTGAGTGTTAGTGTGTGTGGCGAGTGTGAGTGTTTGTGGGCGAGTGTGGGCGCGAGTGTGAGAGTGTGGGGAGCGAGTGTGAGCGTGTGGGGGCGAGTGTGAGATTGTGGGGGCGAGTATGAGAGTGTGGGGGCGAGTATGAGTGTGTGTGGGCGAGTGTGAGAGTGTGTGGGCGAGTGTGAGAGTGTGTGGGCGAGTGTGAGAGTGTGTGGGCGAGTGTGAGAGTGTGGGTGAGTGTGAGAGTGTAGGGGCGAGTGTGAGAGTGTGTGGGTGAGTGTGAGAGTATAGGGAAGTTTGTGGGAGTGTGTGGCAAGTGTGAGTTGGTGGGGAAAGTGTGAGAGTGTGGGGGCGAGTGTGAGAGTGTGTGGGTGACTGTGAGATTGTGGGGGCGAGGTGAGGGTGTGTTCCTGTGAGATTGTGGGGGCAGGTGTGAGAGAAGGGGCGAGTTTGAGAGTGTGTGGGCGAGTGTGAGATTGTGGGGGCGAGTGTGAGAGTGTGGGGGTGAGTGTGAGAGTGTAGGGAAGAGTGTGAGAGTGTGTGGGCAAGTGTGAGAGCATGTGGGTGAGTGTGAGAGCGTATGGGTGAGTGTGAGAGCGTGTGGGCGAGTGTGAGACTGTAGGGGCGAGTGTCAGAGTGTGGGAGTGAGTGTGAGAGTGTGGGGGCGAGTGTGTGTGGGTGGGCGAGTGTGGGGGCGAGTGTGAGAGTGTGTGGGCGAGTGTGAGAGTGTGGGTGAGTGTGAGAGTGTGGGCGAGTGTGAGAGTGTGTGGGCGAGTGTGAGAGTGTGGGGGTGAGTGTGAGAGTGTGGGGGCGAGTGTGAGTGTGTGTGGGTGAGTGTGAGAGTGTGTGGGCGAGTGTGAGAGTGTGTGGGCGAGTGTGAGAGTGTGGGTGAGTGTGAGAGTGTAGGGGCGAATGTGAGAGCGCGGGGGCGAGTGTGAGAGCGTGGGGGCGAGTGTGAGAGCGTGGCGGCATGTGTGTGAGCGTGGGGGCGCGTGTGAGAGCGTGTGGGCGAGTGTGAGAGCGTGGGGGCGAGTGTGAGAGCGTGGGGGCAAGTGTGAGAGCGTGGGGGCAAGTGTGAGAGCGTGGGGGCAAGTGTGAGAGCGTGGGGTCTAGTGTGAGCGTGGGGGCGGGTGTGAGAGCGTGTGGGTGAGTGTGAGAGCATGTGGGTGAGTTTGAGAGCATGTGAGTGAGTGTGAGAGCGTATGGGTGAGTGTGAGAGCGTGTGGGCGAGTGTGAGACTGTGGGGGCGAGTGTCAGAGTGTGGGGGTGAGTGTGTTTGTGTGGGCGAGTTTGGGGGCGAGTGTGAGTGTGTGTGGGCGAGTGTGAGAGTGTGTGGGCGAGTGTGAGAGTGTGGGTGAGTGTGAGAGTGTGGGCGAGTGTGAGAGTGTGTTCGTGTGAGATTGTGGGGGCAAGTGTGAGAGAAGGGCCGAGTGTGAGAGTGTGGGGGTGAGTGTGAGAGTGTGGGGGCGAGTGTGAGAGTGTGGGCGAGTGTGGGGGCGAGTGTGAGATTGTGGGGGCGAGTGTGAGAGTGTGGGGGCGAATATGAGTGTGTGTGGGCGAGTGTGAGAGTGTGTGGGCGAGTGTGAGAGTGTGTGGGCGAGTGTGAGAGTGTAGGGAAGAGTGTGAGAGTCTGGGCAAGTGTGAGTTGGTGGGGCGAGTGTGAGAGTGTGGGGGTGAGTGTTAGTGTGTGTGGCGAGTGTGAGTGTTTGTGGGCGAGTGTGGGCGCGAGTGTGAGAGTGTGGGGAGCGAGTGTGAGCATGTGGGGGAGAGTGTGAGAGTGTGTGGGCGAGTGTGAGAGTGTGTGATCGAGTGTGAGAGCGTGTGGGCGAGTTTGAGAGCGTGGGGGCGGGTGTGAGAGCGTGGGGGCGAGTGTGAGAGAATGTGGGCGAGTGTGGGGCCGGGTGTGAGAGTGTGGGGGCGGGTGTGAGAGTGTGGGGGCGAGTGTGAGTGTGTGTGGGTGAGTGTGAGAGTGTGGGGGTGAGTGTGAGAGTGTGGGTGAGTGTGAGAGTGTGGGCGAGTGTGAGACTGTGGGCGAGTGTGAGAGTGTGGGCGAGTGTGAGAGTGTAAGGTCGAGTGTGAGAGTGTGGGGGTGAGTGTGAGATTGTGAGTGTGAGTGTGAGAGTGTGGGAGCGAGTGTGAGAGTGTGGTGGCGAATGTGAGAGTGTGGGGGCGAGTGTGAGTGTGTGTGGGCGAGTGTGAGAGTGTGTGGGCGAGTGTGAGAGTGTGTGGGCGAGTGTGAGAGTGTGGGTGAGTGTGAGAGTGTAGGGGCGAGTGTGAGAGCGTGGGGGCGAGTGTGAGAACGTGGGGTCGAGTGTGAGAGCGTGGGGGCGAGTGTGTGAGCGTGGGGGCGCGTGTGAGAGCGTGTGGGCGAGTGTGAGTGCGTGGGGGCGAGTGTGAGAGCGTGGGGGCGAGTGTGAGAGCGTGGGGGCTAGTGTGAGCATGGGGGCGGGTGTGAGAGCGTATGGGTGAGTGTGAGAGCATGTGGGTGAGTTTGAGAGCATGTGAGTGAGTGTGAGAGCGTATGGGTGAGTGAGAGAGCGTGTGGGCGAGTGTGAGACTGTGCGGGCGAGTGTCAGAGTGTGGGGGCGAGTGTGTGTGTGTGGGCGAGTGTGGGGGCGAGTGTGAGTGTGTGTGGGCGAGTGTGAGAGTGTGTGGGCGAGTGTGAGAGTGTGGGTGAGTCTGAGAGTGTGGGCGAGTGTGAGAGAAGGGCTGAGTGTGAGAGTGTGGGGGCGAGTGTGAGAGTGTGGGCGAATGTGGGGTCGAGTGTGAGATTGTGGGGGCGAGTGTGAGAGTGTGGGGGCGAGTATGAGTGTGTGTGGGTGAGTGTGAGAGTGTGTGGGCGAGTGTGAGAGTGTGTGGGCGAGTGTGAGAGTGTGTGGGCGAGTGTGAGAGTGTGGGTGAGTGTGAGTTGGTGGGCGAGTGTGAGAGTGTGGGGGTGAGTGTTAGTGTGTGTGGCGAGTGTGAGTGTTTGTGGGCGAGTGTGGGCGCGAGTGTGAGAGTGTGGGGAGCGAGTGTGAGCGTGTGGGGGCGAGTGTGTGATTGTGGGGGCGAGTATGAGAGTGTGGGGGCGAGTATGAGTGTGTGTGGGCGAGTGTGAGAGTGTGTGGGCGAGTGTGAGAGTGTGTGGGCGAGTGTGAGAGTGTGTGGGCGAGTGTGAGAGTGTGGTTGAGTGTGAGAGTGTAGGGGCGAGTGTGAGAGTGTGTGGGTGAGTGTGAGAGTATAGGGAAGTTTGTGGGAGTGTGTGGCAAGTGTGAGTTGGTGGGGAAAGTGTGAGAGTGTGGGGGCGAGTGTGAGAGTGTGTGGGTGACTGTGAGATTGTGGGGGCGAGGTGAGGGTGTGTTCGTGTGAGATTGTGGGGGCAGGTGTGAGAGAAGGGGCGAGTGTGAGAGTGTGTGGGCGAGTGTGAGATTGTGGGGGCGAGTGTGAGAGTGTGGGGGTGAGTGTGAGAGTGTAGGGAAGAGTGTGAGAGTGTGTGGGCAAGTGTGAGAGCATGTGGGTGAGTGTGAGAGCGTATGGGTGAGTGTGAGAGCGTGTGGGCGAGTGTGAGACTGTAGGGGCGAGTGTCAGAGTGTGGGAGTGAGTGTGAGAGTGTGGAGGCGAGTGTGTGTGGGTGGGCGAGTGTGGGGGCGAGTGTGAGAGTGTGTGGGCGAGTGTGAGAGTGTGGGTGAGTGTGAGAGTGTGGGCGAGTGTGAGAGTGTGTTCGTGTGAGATTGTGGGGGCAAGTGTGAGAGAAGGGCCGAGTGTGAGAGTGTGGGGGTGAGAGTGAGAGTGTGGGGGCGAGTGTGAGAGTGTGGGCGAGTGTGGGGGCGAGTGTGAGATTGTGGGGGCGAGTGTGAGAGTGTGGGGGCGAGTGTGAGTGTGTGTGGGCGAGTGTGAGAGTGTGTGGGCGAGTGTGAGAGTGTAGGGGCGAGTGTGAGAGTGTGGGGGTGAGTGTGAGAGTGTGGGGGCGAGTGTGAGTGTGTGTGGGTGAGTGTGAGAGTGTGTGGGCGAGTGTGAGAGTGTGTGGGCGAGTGTGAGAGTGTGGGTGAGTGTGAGAGTGTAGGGGCGAGTGTGAGAGCGCGGGGGCGAGTGTGAGAGCGTGGGGGCGAGTGTGAGAGCGTGGCGGCATGTGTGTGAGCGTGGGGGCGCGTGTGAGAGCGTGTGGGCGAGTGTGAGAGCGTGGGGGCGAGTGTGAGAGCGTGGGGGCAAGTGTGAGAGCGTGGGGGCAAGTGTGAGAGCGTGGGGTCTAGTGTGAGCGTGGGGGCGGGTGTGAGAGCGTGTGGGTGAGTGTGAGAGCATGTGGGTGAGTTTGAGAGCATGTGAGTGAGTGTGAGAGCGTATGGGTGAGTGTGAGAGCGTGTGGGCGAGTGTGAGACTGTGGGGGCGAGTGTCAGAGTGTGGGGGTGAGTGTGTGTGTGTGGGCGAGTTTGGGGGCGAGTGTGAGTGTGTGTGGGCGAGTGTGAGAGTGTGTGGGCGAGTGTGAGAGTGTGGGTGAGTGTGAGAGTGTGGGCGAGTGTGAGAGTGTGTTCGTGTGAGATTGTGGGGGCAAGTGTGAGAGAAGGGCCGAGTGTGAGAGTGTGGGGGTGAGTGTGAGAGTGTGGGGGCGAGTGTGAGAGTGTGGGCGAGTGTGGGGGCGAGTGTGAGATTGTGGGGGCGAGTGTGAGAGTGTGGGGGCGAATATGAGTGTGTGTGGGCGAGTGTGAGAGTGTGTGGGCGAGTGTGAGAGTGTGTGGGCGAGTGTGAGAGTGTAGGGAAGAGTGTGAGAGTCTGGGCAAGTGTGAGTTGGTGGGGCGAGTGTGAGAGTGTGGGGGTGAGTGTTAGTGTGTGTGGCGAGTGTGAGTGTTTGTGGGCGAGTGTGGGCGCGAGTGTGAGAGTGTGGGGAGCGAGTGTGAGCATGTGGGGGAGAGTGTGAGAGTGTGTGGGCGAGTGTGAGAGTGTGTGATCGAGTGTGAGAGCGTGTGGGCGAGTTTGAGAGCGTGGGGGCGGGTGTGAGAGCGTGGGGGCGAGTGTGAGAGAATGTGGGCGAGTGTGGGGGCGGGTGTGAGAGTGTGGGGGTGAGTGTGAGAGTGTGGGTGAGTGTGAGAGTGTGGGCGAGTGTGAGAGTGTGGGTGAGTGTGAGAGTGTGGGCGAGTGTGAGAGTGTGGGCGAGTGTGAGAGTGTGGGCGAGTGTGAGAGTGTGGGCGAGTGTGAGATTGTGGGGGTGAGTGTGAGATTGTGGGGGTGAGTGTGAGAGTGTGGGGGTGAGTGTGAGAGTGTGGGGGTGAGTGTGAGAGTGTGGGTGAGTGTGAGAGTGTGGGCGAGTGTGAGACTGTGGGCGAGTGTGAGAGTGTGGGCGAGTGTGAGAGTGTAAGGTCGAGTGTGAGAGTGTGGGGGTGAGTGTGAGATTGTGAGTGTGAGTGTGAGAGTGTGGGAGCGAGTGTGAGAGTGTGGGGGCGAGTGTGAGAGTGTGGGGGCGAGTGTGAGAGTGTGTGGGCGAGTGTGAGAGTGTGTGGGCGAGTGTGAGAGTGTGGTGGCGAATGTGAGAGTGTGGGGGGCGAGTGTGAGAGTGTGTGGGCGAGTGTGAGAGTGTGGGGGAGAGTGTGAGATCTTGGGGAGGCGCATGTGAGAGCGTGTGGGCGAGTGTGAGAGCGTTGGGGCGAATGTGAGAGTGTGGGGGCGAGTGTGAGAGTGTGGGGGAGAGTGTGAGAGTGTGGGGGCGAGTATGAGGGTGTAGGGAAGAGTGTTTTAGTGTGTGGGCGAGTGTGAGATTGTTGTGGCGAGTGTGAGATTGTGGGGGCGGGTGTGAGAGTGAGGGGGTGAGGGTGAGAGTGTGGGGGCGAGTGTGAGAGTGTGGGGCCAAGTGTGAGAGTGTGGGGGCGAGTGTGAGAGTGTGGGGGTGAGTGTGAGAGTGTGCGGGCGAATGTGACAGTGTGGGGGCGAGTGTGAGAGTGTGGGGCCGAGTGTGAGAGAATGTGGGCGAGTGTGGGGGCGGGTGTGAGAGTGTGGGGCGGGTGTGAGAGTGTGGGGGCGAGTGTGAGTGTGTGTGGGTGAGTGTGAGAGTGTGGGGGTGAGTGTGAGAGTGTGGGTGAGTGTGAGAGTGTGGGCGAGTGTGAGAGTGTGGGCGAGTGTGAGAGTGTGGGCGAGTGTGAGAGTGTGGGCGAGTGTGAGATTGTGGGGGTGAGTGTGAGAGTGTAAGGTCGAGTGTGAGAGTGTGGGGGTGAGTGTGAGATTGTGAGTGTGAGTGTGAGAGTGTGGGGGCGAGTGTGAGAGTGTGGGGGCGAGTGTGAGAGTGTGGGAGCGAGTGTGAGAGTGTGGGGGCGAGTGTGAGTGTGTGGGCGTGTGTGAGAGTGTGTGGGCGAGTGTGAGAGTGTGGTGGCGAGTGTGAGAGTGTGGGGGGCGAGTGTGAGAGTGTGTGGGCGAGTGTGAGAGTGTGGAGGCGAGTGTGAGAGTGTGGGGCCGAGTGTGAGAGAATGTGGGCGAGTGTGGGGGCGGGTGTGAGAGTGTGGGGGCGGGTGTGAGAGTGTGGGTGAGTGTGAGAGTGTGGGCGAGTGTGAGAGTGTGGGCGAGTGTGAGAGTGTGGGCGAGTGTGAGATTGTGGGGGCGAGTGTGAGAGTGTGGGCGAGTGTGAGATTGTGGGGGCGAGTGTGAGAGTGTAAGGTCGAGTGTGAGAGTGTGGGGGTGAGTGTGAGATTGTGAGTGTGAGAGTGTGGGGGCAAGTGTGAGAGTGTGGGGGCGAGTGTGAGAGTGTGGGGGCGAGTGTGAGAGTGTGGGGGCGAGTGTGAGAGTGTGTGGGCGAGTGTGAGAGTGTGGTGGCGAGTGTGAGAGTGTGGGGGGGCGAGTGTGAGAGTGTGGGGGCGAGTGTGAGATCTTGGGGGGGCGCATGTGAGAGCGTGTGGGCGACTGTGAGAGCGTTGGGGCGAATGTGAGAGTGTGGGGGCGAGTGTGAGAGTGTGTGGGCGAGTGTGAGAGTGTGTGGGCGAGTGTGAGAGTGTGGTGGCGAGTGTGAGAGTGTGGGGGCGAGTGTGACAGTGTGGGGGCGAGTGTGAGAGTGTGGGGCCGAGTGTGAGAGAATGTGGGCGAGTGTGGGGGCGGGTGTGAGAGTGTGGGGCGGGTGTGAGAGTGTGGGGGCGAGTGTGAGTGTGTGTGGGTGAGTGTGAGAGTGTGGGGGTGAGTGTGAGAGTGTGGGTGAGTGTGAGAGTGTGGGCGAGTGTGAGAGTGTGGGCGAGTGTGAGAGTGTGGGCGAGTGTGAGAGTGTGGGCGAGTGTGAGATTGTGGGGGTGAGTGTGAGAGTGTAAGGTCGAGTGTGAGAGTGTGGGGGTGAGTGTGAGATTGTGAGTGTGAGTGTGAGAGTGTGGGGGCGAGTGTGAGAGTGTGGGGGCGAGTGTGAGAGTGTGGGGGCGAGTGTGAGTGTGTGGGCATGTGTGAGAGTGTGTGGGCGAGTGTGAGAGTGTGGTGGCGAGTGTGAGAGTGTGGGGGGCGAGTGTGAGAGTGTGTGGGCGAGTGTGAGAGTGTGGAGGCGAGTGTGAGAGTGTGGGGCCGAGTGTGAGAGAATGTGGGCGAGTGTGGGGGCGGGTGTGAGAGTGTGGGGGCGGGTGTGAGAGTGTGGGTGAGTGTGAGAGTGTGGGCGAGTGTGAGAGTGTGGGCGAGTGTGAGAGTGTGGGCGAGTGTGGGGGCGAGTGTGAGTGTGTGTGGGCGAGTGTGAGAGTGTGTGGGCGAGTGTGAGAGTGTGGGTGAGTGTGAGAGTGTTGGCGAGTGTGAGAGTGTGTTCGTGTGAGATTGTGGGGGCAAGTGTGAGAGAAGGGCCGAGTGTGAGAGTGTGGGGGCGAGTGTGAGATTGTGGGGGCGAGTGTGAGAGTGTGGGGGCGAATATGAGTGTGTGTGGGCGAGTGTGAGAGTGTGTGGGTGAGTGTGAGAGTGTGTGGGCGAGTGTGAGAGTGTAGGGAAGAGTATGAGAGTGTGGGCAAGTGTGAGTTGGTGGGGCGAGTGTGAGAGTGTGGGGGTGAGTGTTAGTGTGTGTGGCGAGTGTGAGTGTTTGTGGGCGAGTGTGGGCGCGAGTGTGAGAGTGTGGGGAGCGAGTGTGAGCATGTGGGGGAGAGTGTGAGAGTGTGTGGGCGAGTGTGAGAGTGTGTGGGCGAGTGTGAGAGTGTGTGAGCGAGTGTGAGAGCGTGTGGGCGAGTTTGAGAGCGTGGGGGCGGGTGTGAGAGTGTGGGGGCGGGTGTGAGAGTGTGGGGGCGAGTGTGAGTGTGTGTGGGTGAGTGTGAGAGTGTGGGGGTGAGTGTGAGAGTGTGGGTGAGTGTGAGAGTGTGGGCGAGTGTGAGACTGTGGGCGAGTGTGAGAGTGTGGGCGAGTGTGAGATTGTGGGGGCGAGTTTGAGAGTGTAAGGTCGAGTGTGAGAGTGTGGGGGTGAGTGTGAGATTGTGAGTGTGAGTGTGAGAGTGTGGGAGCGAGTGTGAGAGTGTGGGGGCGAGTGTGAGAGTGTGTGGGCGAGTGTGAGAGTGTGGTGGCGAGTGTGAGAGTGTGGGGGGGCGAGTGTGAGAGCGTGGGAGCGAGTGTGAGTGTGGGGGCTGGTGTGAGAGCGTGTGGGTGAGTGTGAGAGCATGTGGGTGAGTGTGAGAACGTATGGGTGAGTGTGAGAGCGTGTGGGCGAGTGTGAGACTGTGGGGGCGAGTGTCAGAGTGTGGGGGTGAGTGTGGGGGCGAGTGTGTGTGTGGGCGAGTGTGGGGGCGAGTGTGAGAGTGTGTGGGCGAGTGTGAGAGTGTGGGTGAGTGTGAGAGTGTGGGCGAGTGTGAGAGTGTGTTCGTGTGAGATTGTGGGGGCAAGTGTGAGAGAAGGACCGAGTGTGAGAGTGTGGGGGTGAGTGTGAGAGTGTGGGGGCGAGTGTGAGAGTGTGGGCGAGTGTGAGAGCATGGGGGCGAGTGTGAGCGTGGGGCGGGTGTGAGAGCGTGTGGGTGAGTGTGAGAGCATGTGGGTGAGTGTGAGAGCATGTGGGTGAGTGTGAGAGCGTATGCGTGAGTGTGAGAGTGTGTGGGCGAGTGTGAGACTGTGGGGGCGAGTGTCAGAGTGTGGGGGTGAGTGTGAGAGTGTGGGGGCGAGTGTGTGTGTGTGGGCGAGTGTGGGGGCGAGTGTGAGAGTGTGTGGGTGAGTGTGAGAGTGTGTGGGCGAGTGTGAGAGTGTGGGTGAGTGTGAGAGTGTGGGCGAGTGTGAGAGTGTGGGCGAGTGTGGGGGCGAGTGTGAGATTGTGGGGGCGGGTGTGAGAGTGTGGGTGAGTGTGAGAGTGTGGGCGAGTGTGAGAGTGTGGGCGAGTGTGAGAGTGTGGGCGAGTGTGAGATTGTGGGGGCGAGTGTGAGAGTGTGGGCGAGTGTGAGATTGTGGGGGCGAGTGTGAGAGTGTAAGGTCGAGTGTGAGAGTGTGGGGGTGAGTGTGAGATTGTGAGTGTGAGAGTGTGGGGGCAAGTGTGAGAGTGTGGGGGCGAGTGTGAGAGTGTGGGGGCGAGTGTGAGAGTGTGGGGGCGAGTGTGAGAGTGTGTGGGCGAGTGTGAGAGTGTGGTGGCGAGTGTGAGAGTGTGGGGGGCGAGTGTGAGAGTGTGGGGGCGAGTGTGAGATCTTGGGGGGGCGCATGTGAGAGCGTGTGGGCGACTGTGAGAGCGTTGGGGCGAATGTGAGAGTGTGGGGGCGAGTGTGAGAGTGTGTGGGCGAGTGTGAGAGTGTGTGGGCGAGTGTGAGAGTGTGGTGGCGAGTGTGAGAGTGTGGGGGCGAGTGTGACAGTGTGGGGGCGAGTGTGAGAGTGAGGGGCCGAGTGTGAGAGAATGTGGGCGAGTGTGGGGGCGGGTGTGAGAGTGTGGGGCGAGTGTGAGTGTGTGTGGGTGAGTGTGAGAGTGTGGGGGTGAGTGTGAGAGTGTGGGTGAGTGTGAGAGTGTGGGCGAGTGTGAGAGTGTGGGCGAGTGTGAGAGTGTGGGCGAGTGTGAGAGTGTGGGCGAGTGTGAGATTGTGGGGGTGAGTGTGAGAGTGTAAGGTCGAGTGTGAGAGTGTGGGGGTGAGTGTGAGATTGTGAGTGTGAGTGTGAGAGTGTGGGGGCGAGTGTGAGAGTGTGGGGGCGAGTGTGAGAGTGTGGGGGCGAGTGTGAGTGTGTGGGCGTGTGTGAGAGTGTGTGGGCGAGTGTGAGAGTGTGGTGGCGAGTGTGAGAGTGTGGGGGTGAGTGTGTTTGTGTGGGCGAGTTTGGGGGCGAGTGTGAGTGTGTGTGGGCGAGTGTGAGAGTGTGTGGGCGAGTGTGAGAGTGTGGGTGAGTGTGAGAGTGTGGGCGAGTGTGAGAGTGTGTTCGTGTGAGATTGTGGGGGCAAGTGTGAGAGAAGGGCCGAGTGTGAGAGTGTGGGGGTGAGTGTGAGAGTGTGGGGGCGAGTGTGAGAGTGTGGGCGAGTGTGGGGGCGAGTGTGAGATTGTGGGGGCGAGTGTGAGAGTGTGGGGGCGAATATGAGTGTGTGTGGGCGAGTGTGAGAGTGTGTGGGCGAGTGTGAGAGTGTGTGGGCGAGTGTGAGAGTGTAGGGAAGAGTGTGAGAGTGTGGGCAAGTGTGAGTTGGTGGGGCGAGTGTGAGAGTGTGGGGGTGAGTGTTAGTGTGTGTGGCGAGTGTGAGTGTTTGTGGGCGAGTGTGGGCGCGAGTGTGAGAGTGTGGGGAGCGAGTGTGAGCATGTGGGGGAGAGTGTGAGAGTGTGTGGGCGAGTGTGAGAGTGTGTGATCGAGTGTGAGAGCGTGTGGGCGAGTTTGAGAGCGTGGGGGCGGGTGTGAGAGCGTGGGGGCGAGTGTGAGAGAATGTGGGCGAGTGTGGGGCCGGGTGTGAGAGTGTGGGGGCGGGTGTGAGAGTGTGGGGGCGAGTGTGAGTGTGTGTGGGTGAGTGTGAGAGTGTGGGGGTGAGTGTGAGAGTGTGGGTGAGTGTGAGAGTGTGGGCGAGTGTGAGACTGTGGGCGAGTGTGAGAGTGTGGGCGAGTGTGAGAGTGTAAGGTCGAGTGTGAGAGTGTGGGGGTGAGTGTGAGATTGTGAGTGTGAGTGTGAGAGTGTGGGAGCGAGTGTGAGAGTGTGGTGGCGAATGTGAGAGTGTGGGGGCGAGTGTGAGTGTGTGTGGGCGAGTGCGAGAGTGTGTGGGCGAGTGTGAGAGTGTGTGGGCGAGTGTGAGAGTGTGGGTGAGTGTGAGAGTGTAGGGGCGAGTGTGAGAGCGTGGGGGCGAGTGTGAGAACGTGGGGTCGAGTGTGAGAGCGTGGGGGCGAGTGTGTGAGCGTGGGGGCGCGTGTGAGAGCGTGTGGGCGAGTGTGAGAGCGTGGGGGCGAGTGTGAGAGCGTGGGGGCGAGTGTGAGAGCGTGGGGGCTAGTGTGAGCATGGGGGCGGGTGTGAGAGCGTATGGGTGAGTGTGAGAGCATGTGGGTGAGTTTGAGAGCATGTGAGTGAGTGTGAGAGCGTATGGGTGAGTGAGAGAGCGTGTGGGCGAGTGTGAGACTGTGCGGGCGAGTGTCAGAGTGTGGGGGCGAGTGTGTGTGTGTGGGCGAGTGTGGGGGCGAGTGTGAGTGTGTGTGGGCGAGTGTGAGAGTGTGTGGGCGAGTGTGAGAGTGTGGGTGAGTGTGAGAGTGTGGGCGAGTGTGAGAGAAGGGCTGAGTGTGAGAGTGTGGGGGCGAGTGTGAGAGTGTGGGCGAATGTGGGGTCGAGTGTGAGATTGTGGGGGCGAGTGTGAGAGTGTGGGGGCGAGTATGAGTGTGTGTGGGTGAGTGTGAGAGTGTGTGGGCGAGTGTGAGAGTGTGTGGGCGAGTGTGAGAGTGTGTGGGCGAGTGTGAGAGTGTGGGTGAGTGTGAGTTGGTGGGCGAGTGTGAGAGTGTGGGGGTGAGTGTTAGTGTGTGTGGCGAGTGTGAGTGTTTGTGGGCGAGTGTGGGCGCGAGTGTGAGAGTGTGGGGAGCGAGTGTGAGCGTGTGGGGGCGAGTGTGTGATTGTGGGGGCGAGTATGAGAGTGTGGGGGCGAGTATGAGTGTGTGTGGGCGAGTGTGAGAGTGTGTGGGCGAGTGTGAGAGTGTGTGGGCGAGTGTGAGAGTGTGTGGGCGAGTGTGAGAGTGTGGTTGAGTGTGAGAGTGTAGGGGCGAGTGTGAGAGTGTGTGGGTGAGTGTGAGAGTATAGGGAAGTTTGTGGGAGTGTGTGGCAAGTGTGAGTTGGTGGGGAAAGTGTGAGAGTGTGGGGGCGAGTGTGAGAGTGTGTGGGTGACTGTGAGATTGTGGGGGCGAGGTGAGGGTGTGTTCGTGTGAGATTGTGGGGGCAGGTGTGAGAGAAGGGGCGAGTGTGAGAGTGTGTGGGCGAGTGTGAGATTGTGGGGGCGAGTGTGAGAGTGTGGGGGTGAGTGTGAGAGTGTAGGGAAGAGTGTGAGAGTGTGTGGGCAAGTGTGAGAGCATGTGGGTGAGTGTGAGAGCGTATGGGTGAGTGTGAGAGCGTGTGGGCGAGTGTGAGACTGTAGGGGCGAGTGTCAGAGTGTGGGAGTGAGTGTGAGAGTGTGGAGGCGAGTGTGTGTGGGTGGGCGAGTGTGGGGGCGAGTGTGAGAGTGTGTGGGCGAGTGTGAGAGTGTGGGTGAGTGTGAGAGTGTGGGCGAGTGTGAGAGTGTGTTCGTGTGAGATTGTGGGGGCAAGTGTGAGAGAAGGGCCGAGTGTGAGAGTGTGGGGGTGAGAGTGAGAGTGTGGGGGCGAGTGTGAGAGTGTGGGCGAGTGTGGGGGCGAGTGTGAGATTGTGGGGGCGAGTGTGAGAGTGTGGGGGCGAGTGTGAGTGTGTGTGGGCGAGTGTGAGAGTGTGTGGGCGAGTGTGAGAGTGTAGGGGCGAGTGTGAGAGTGTGGGGGTGAGTGTGAGAGTGTGGGGGCGAGTGTGAGTGTGTGTGGGTGAGTGTGAGAGTGTGTGGGCGAGTGTGAGAGTGTGTGGGCGAGTGTGAGAGTGTGGGTGAGTGTGAGAGTGTAGGGGCGAGTGTGAGAGCGCGGGGGCGAGTGTGAGAGCGTGGGGGCGAGTGTGAGAGCGTGGCGGCATGTGTGTGAGCGTGGGGGGCGCGTGTGAGAGCGTGTGGGCGAGTGTGAGAGCGTGGGGGCGAGTGTGAGAGCGTGGGGGCAAGTGTGAGAGCGTGGGGGCAAGTGTGAGAGCGTGGGGTCTAGTGTGAGCGTGGGGGCGGGTGTGAGAGCGTGTGGGTGAGTGTGAGAGCATGTGGGTGAGTTTGAGAGCATGTGAGTGAGTGTGAGAGCGTATGGGTGAGTGTGAGAGCGTGTGGGCGAGTGTGAGACTGTGGGGGCGAGTGTCAGAGTGTGGGGGTGAGTGTGTGTGTGTGGGCGAGTTTGGGGGCGAGTGTGAGTGTGTGTGGGCGAGTGTGAGAGTGTGTGGGCGAGTGTGAGAGTGTGGGTGAGTGTGAGAGTGTGGGCGAGTGTGAGAGTGTGTTCGTGTGAGATTGTGGGGGCAAGTGTGAGAGAAGGGCCGAGTGTGAGAGTGTGGGGGTGAGTGTGAGAGTGTGGGGGCGAGTGTGAGAGTGTGGGCGAGTGTGGGGGCGAGTGTGAGATTGTGGGGGCGAGTGTGAGAGTGTGGGGGCGAATATGAGTGTGTGTGGGCGAGTGTGAGAGTGTGTGGGCGAGTGTGAGAGTGTGTGGGCGAGTGTGAGAGTGTAGGGAAGAGTGTGAGAGTCTGGGCAAGTGTGAGTTGGTGGGGCGAGTGTGAGAGTGTGGGGGTGAGTGTTAGTGTGTGTGGCGAGTGTGAGTGTTTGTGGGCGAGTGTGGGCGCGAGTGTGAGAGTGTGGGGAGCGAGTGTGAGCATGTGGGGGAGAGTGTGAGAGTGTGTGGGCGAGTGTGAGAGTGTGTGATCGAGTGTGAGAGCGTGTGGGCGAGTTTGAGAGCGTGGGGGCGGGTGTGAGAGCGTGGGGGCGAGTGTGAGAGAATGTGGGCGAGTGTGGGGGCGGGTGTGAGAGTGTGGGGGTGAGTGTGAGAGTGTGGGTGAGTGTGAGAGTGTGGGCGAGTGTGAGAGTGTGGGTGAGTGTGAGAGTGTGGGCGAGTGTGAGAGTGTGGGCGAGTGTGAGAGTGTGGGCGAGTGTGAGAGTGTGGGCGAGTGTGAGATTGTGGGGGTGAGTGTGAGATTGTGGGGGTGAGTGTGAGAGTGTGGGGGTGAGTGTGAGAGTGTGGGGGTGAGTGTGAGAGTGTGGGTGAGTGTGAGAGTGTGGGCGAGTGTGAGACTGTGGGCGAGTGTGAGAGTGTGGGCGAGTGTGAGAGTGTAAGGTCGAGTGTGAGAGTGTGGGGGTGAGTGTGAGATTGTGAGTGTGAGTGTGAGAGTGTGGGAGCGAGTGTGAGAGTGTGGGGGCGAGTGTGAGAGTGTGGGGGCGAGTGTGAGAGTGTGTGGGCGAGTGTGAGAGTGTGTGGGCGAGTGTGAGAGTGTGGTGGCGAATGTGAGAGTGTGGGGGGCGAGTGTGAGAGTGTGTGGGCGAGTGTGAGAGTGTGGGGGAGAGTGTGAGATCTTGGGGAGGCGCATGTGAGAGCGTGTGGGCGAGTGTGAGAGCGTTGGGGCGAATGTGAGAGTGTGGGGGCGAGTGTGAGAGTGTGGGGGAGAGTGTGAGAGTGTGGGGGCGAGTATGAGGGTGTAGGGAAGAGTGTTTTAGTGTGTGGGCGAGTGTGAGATTGTTGTGGCGAGTGTGAGATTGTGGGGGCGGGTGTGAGAGTGAGGGGGTGAGGGTGTGTGTGTGGGGGCGAGTGTGAGAGTGTGGGGCCAAGTGTGAGAGTGTGGGGGCGAGTGTGAGAGTGTGGGGGTGAGTGTGAGAGTGTGCGGGCGAATGTGACAGTGTGGGGGCGAGTGTGAGAGTGTGGGGCCGAGTGTGAGAGAATGTGGGCGAGTGTGGGGGCGGGTGTGAGAGTGTGGGGCGGGTGTGAGAGTGTGGGGGCGAGTGTGAGTGTGTGTGGGTGAGTGTGAGAGTGTGGGGGTGAGTGTGAGAGTGTGGGTGAGTGTGAGAGTGTGGGCGAGTGTGAGAGTGTGGGCGAGTGTGAGAGTGTGGGCGAGTGTGAGAGTGTGGGCGAGTGTGAGATTGTGGGGGTGAGTGTGAGAGTGTAAGGTCGAGTGTGAGAGTGTGGGGGTGAGTGTGAGATTGTGAGTGTGAGTGTGAGAGTGTGGGGGCGAGTGTGAGAGTGTGGGGGCGAGTGTGAGAGTGTGGGGGCGAGTGTGAGAGTGTGGGGGCGAGTGTGAGTGTGTGGGCGTGTGTGAGAGTGTGTGGGCGAGTGTGAGAGTGTGGTGGCGAGTGTGAGAGTGTGGGGGGCGAGTGTGAGAGTGTGTGGGCGAGTGTGAGAGTGTGGAGGCGAGTGTGAGAGTGTGGGGCCGAGTGTGAGAGAATGTGGGCGAGTGTGGGGGCGGGTGTGAGAGTGTGGGGGCGGGTGTGAGAGTGTGGGTGAGTGTGAGAGTGTGGGCGAGTGTGAGAGTGTGGGCGAGTGTGAGAGTGTGGGCGAGTGTGAGATTGTGGGGGCGAGTGTGAGAGTGTGGGCGAGTGTGAGATTGTGGGGGCGAGTGTGAGAGTGTAAGGTCGAGTGTGAGAGTGTGGGGGTGAGTGTGAGATTGTGAGTGTGAGAGTGTGGGGGCAAGTGTGAGAGTGTGGGGGCGAGTGTGAGAGTGTGGGGGCGAGTGTGAGAGTGTGGGGGCGAGTGTGAGAGTGTGTGGGCGAGTGTGAGAGTGTGGTGGCGAGTGTGAGAGTGTGGGGGGCGAGTGTGAGAGTGTGGGGGCGAGTGTGAGATCTTGGGGGGGCGCATGTGAGAGCGTGTGGGCGACTGTGAGAGCGTTGGGGCGAATGTGAGAGTGTGGGGGCGAGTGTGAGAGTGTGTGGGCGAGTGTGAGAGTGTGTGGGCGAGTGTGAGAGTGTGGTGGCGAGTGTGAGAGTGTGGGGGCGAGTGTGACAGTGTGGGGGCGAGTGTGAGAGTGTGGGGCCGAGTGTGAGAGAATGTGGGCGAGTGTGGGGGCGGGTGTGAGAGTGTGGGGCGGGTGTGAGAGTGTGGGGGCGAGTGTGAGTGTGTGTGGGTGAGTGTGAGAGTGTGGGGGTGAGTGTGAGAGTGTGGGTGAGTGTGAGAGTGTGGGCGAGTGTGAGAGTGTGGGCGAGTGTGAGAGTGTGGGCGAGTGTGAGAGTGTGGGCGAGTGTGAGATTGTGGGGGTGAGTGTGAGAGTGTAAGGTCGAGTGTGAGAGTGTGGGGGTGAGTGTGAGATTGTGAGTGTGAGTGTGAGAGTGTGGGGGCGAGTGTGAGAGTGTGGGGGCGAGTGTGAGAGTGTGGGGGCGAGTGTGAGTGTGTGGGCATGTGTGAGAGTGTGTGGGCGAGTGTGAGAGTGTGGTGGCGAGTGTGAGAGTGTGGGGGGCGAGTGTGAGAGTGTGTGGGCGAGTGTGAGAGTGTGGAGGCGAGTGTGAGAGTGTGGGGCCGAGTGTGAGAGAATGTGGGCGAGTGTGGGGGCGGGTGTGAGAGTGTGGGGGCGGGTGTGAGAGTGTGGGTGAGTGTGAGAGTGTGGGCGAGTGTGAGAGTGTGGGCGAGTGTGAGAGTGTGGGCGAGTGTGGGGGCGAGTGTGAGTGTGTGTGGGCGAGTGTGAGAGTGTGTGGGCGAGTGTGAGAGTGTGGGTGAGTGTGAGAGTGTTGGCGAGTGTGAGAGTGTGTTCGTGTGAGATTGTGGGGGCAAGTGTGAGAGAAGGGCCGAGTGTGAGAGTGTGGGGGCGAGTGTGAGATTGTGGGGGCGAGTGTGAGAGTGTGGGGGCGAATATGAGTGTGTGTGGGCGAGTGTGAGAGTGTGTGGGTGAGTGTGAGAGTGTGTGGGCGAGTGTGAGAGTGTAGGGAAGAGTATGAGAGTGTGGGCAAGTGTGAGTTGGTGGGGCGAGTGTGAGAGTGTGGGGGTGAGTGTTAGTGTGTGTGGCGAGTGTGAGTGTTTGTGGGCGAGTGTGGGCGCGAGTGTGAGAGTGTGGGGAGCGAGTGTGAGCATGTGGGGGAGAGTGTGAGAGTGTGTGGGCGAGTGTGAGAGTGTGTGGGCGAGTGTGAGAGTGTGTGAGCGAGTGTGAGAGCGTGTGGGCGAGTTTGAGAGCGTGGGGGCGGGTGTGAGAGTGTGGGGGCGGGTGTGAGAGTGTGGGGGCGAGTGTGAGTGTGTGTGGGTGAGTGTGAGAGTGTGGGGGTGAGTGTGAGAGTGTGGGTGAGTGTGAGAGTGTGGGCGAGTGTGAGACTGTGGGCGAGTGTGAGAGTGTGGGCGAGTGTGAGATTGTGGGGGCGAGTTTGAGAGTGTAAGGTCGAGTGTGAGAGTGTGGGGGTGAGTGTGAGATTGTGAGTGTGAGTGTGAGAGTGTGGGAGCGAGTGTGAGAGTGTGGGGGCGAGTGTGAGAGTGTGTGGGCGAGTGTGAGAGTGTGGTGGCGAGTGTGAGAGTGTGGGGGGCGAGTGTGAGAGCGTGGGAGCGAGTGTGAGTGTGGGGGCTGGTGTGAGAGCGTGTGGGTGAGTGTGAGAGCATGTGGGTGAGTGTGAGAACGTATGGGTGAGTGTGAGAGCGTGTGGGCGAGTGTGAGACTGTGGGGGCGAGTGTCAGAGTGTGGGGGTGAGTGTGGGGGCGAGTGTGTGTGTGTGGGCGAGTGTGGGGGCGAGTGTGAGAGTGTGTGGGCGAGTGTGAGAGTGTGGGTGAGTGTGAGAGTGTGGGCGAGTGTGAGAGTGTGTTCGTGTGAGATTGTGGGGGCAAGTGTGAGAGAAGGACCGAGTGTGAGAGTGTGGGGGTGAGTGTGAGAGTGTGGGGGCGAGTGTGAGAGTGTGGGCGAGTGTGAGAGCATGGGGGCGAGTGTGAGCGTGGGGCGGGTGTGAGAGCGTGTGGGTGAGTGTGAGAGCATGTGGGTGAGTGTGAGAGCATGTGGGTGAGTGTGAGAGCGTATGCGTGAGTGTGAGAGTGTGTGGGCGAGTGTGAGACTGTGGGGGCGAGTGTCAGAGTGTGGGGGTGAGTGTGAGAGTGTGGGGGCGAGTGTGTGTGTGTGGGCGAGTGTGGGGGCGAGTGTGAGAGTGTGTGGGTGAGTGTGAGAGTGTGTGGGCGAGTGTGAGAGTGTGGGTGAGTGTGAGAGTGTGGGCGAGTGTGAGAGTGTGGGCGAGTGTGGGGGCGAGTGTGAGATTGTGGGGGCGAGTGTGAGATTGTGGGGGCAAGTGTGAGAGAAGGGCCGAGTGTGAGAGTGTGTGGGTGAGTGTGAGAGTGTGGGGGTGAGTGTGAGTGTCTGTGGGCGAGTGTGAGAGTCTGTGGGCGAGTGTGAGAGTGTGTGGGCGAGTGTGAGAGTGTGTGGGCGAGTGTGAGACTGTGGGGGCGAGTGTCAGAGTGTGGGGGTGAGTGTGAGAGTGTGTGGGCGAGTGTGAGAGTGTGTGGGCGAGTGTGAGAGTGTGGGTGAGTGTGAGAGTGTGGGCGAGTGTGAGAGTGTGGGCGAGTGTGGGGGCGAGTGTGAGATTGTGGGGCGAGTGTGAGATTGTGGGGGCAAGTGTGAGAGAAGGGCCGAGTGTGAGAGTGTGGGGGTGAGTGTGAGAGTGTGGGTGAGTGTGAGAGTGTAGGGGCGAGTGTGAGAGCGCGGGGGCGAGTCTGAGATTGTGGGGGCGAGTGTGAGAGTGTGGGGGCGAGTGTGAGTGTGTGTGGGCGAGTGTGAGAGTGTGTGGGCGAGTGTGAGTGTGTGTGGGCGAGTGTGAGAGTGTGGGTGAGTGTGAGAGTGTAGGGGCGAGTGTGAGAGCGTGGGGGCGAGTGTGAGAACATGGGGTCGAGTGTGAGAGCGTGGGGGCGAGTGTGTGAGCGTGGGGGCGCGTGTGAGAGCGTGTGGGCGAGTGTGAGAGCGTGGGGGCGAGTGTGAGAGCGTGGGGGCGAGTGTGAGAGCGTGGGGGCTAGTGTGAGCGTGGGGGCGGGTGTGAGAGCGTGTGGGTGAGTGTGAGAGCATGTGGGTGAGTTTGAGAGCATGTGAGTGAGTGTGAGAGCGTATGGGTGAGTGTGAGAGCGTGTGGGCGAGTGTGAGACTGTGGGGGCGAGTGTCAGAGTGTGGGGGCGAGTGTGTGTGTGTGGGCGAGTGTGGGGGCGAGTGTGAGTGTGTGTGGGCGAGTGTGAGAGTGTGTGGGCGAGTGTGAGAGTGTGGGTGAGTGTGAGAGTGTGGGCGAGTGTGAGAGAAGGGCCGAGTGTGAGAGTGTGGGGGCGAGTGTGAGAGTGTGGGCGAGTGTGGGGTCGAGTGTGAGATTGTGGGGGCGAGTGTGAGAGTGTGGGGGCGAGTATGAGTGTGTGTGGGTGAGTGTGAGAGTGTGTGGGCGAGTGTGAGAGTGTGTGGGCGAGTGTGAGAGTGTGTGGGCGAGTGTGAGAGTGTGGGTGAGTGTGAGTTGGTGGGCGAGTGTGAGAGTGTGGGGGTGAGTGTTAGTGTGTGTGGCGAGTGTGAGTGTTTGTGGGCGAGTGTCGGCGCGAGTGTGAGAGTGTGGGGAGCGAGTGTGAGCGTGTGGGGGCGAGTGTGAGATTGTGGGGGCGAGTATGAGAGTGTGGGGGCGAGTATGAGTGTGTGTGGGCGATTGTGAGAGTGTGTGGGCGAGTGTGAGAGTGTGTGGGCGAGTGTGAGAGTGTGTGGGCGAGTGTGAGAGTGTGGGTGAGTGTGAGAGTGTAGGGGCGAGTGTGAGAGTGTGTGGGTGAGTGTGAGAGTATAGGGAAGTTTGTGGGAGTGTGTGGCAAGTGTGAGTTGGTGGGGAAAGTGTGAGAGTGTGGGGGCGAGTGTGAGAGTGTGTGGGTGACTGTGAGATTGTGGGGGCGAGGTGAGGGTGTGTTCGTGTGAGATTGTGGGGGCAGGTGTGAGAGAAGGGGCGAGTGTGAGAGTGTGTGGGCGAGTGTGAGATTGTGGGGGCGAGTGTGAGAGTGTGGGGGCGAGTGTGAGAGTGTGTGGGCGAGTGTGAGAGTGTGGGTGAGTGTGAGAGTGTGGGCGAGTGTGAGAGTGTGTTCGTGTGAGATTGTGGGGGCAAGTGTGAGAGAAGAGCCGAGTGTGAGAGTGTGGGGGTGAGAGTGAGAGTGTGGGGGCGAGTGTGAGAGTGTGGGCGAGTGTGGGGGCGAGTGTGAGATTGTGGGGGCGAGTGTGAGAGTGTGGGGGCGAGTGTGAGTGTGTGTGGGCGAGTGTGAGAGTGTGTGGGCGAGTGTGAGAGTGTAGGGGCGAGTGTGAGAGTGTGGGGGTGAGTGTGAGAGTGTGGGGGCGAGTGTGAGTGTGTGTGGGTGAGTGTGAGAGTGTGTGGGCGAGTGTGAGAGTGTGTGGGCGAGTGTGAGAGTGTGGGTGAGTGTGAGAGTGTAGGGGCGAGTGTGAGAGCGCGGGGGCGAGTGTGAGAGCGTGGGGGCGAGTGTGAGAGCGTGGCGGCATGTGTGTGAGCGTGGGGGCGCGTGTGAGAGCGTGTGGGCGAGTGTGAGAGCGTGGGGGCGAGTGTGAGAGCGTGGGGGCAAGTGTGAGAGCGTGGGGGCAAGTGTGAGAGCGTGGGGTCTAGTGTGAGCGTGGGGGCGGGTGTGAGAGCGTGTGGGTGAGTGTGAGAGCATGTGGGTGAGTTTGAGAGCATGTGAGTGAGTGTGAGAGCGTATGGGTGAGTGTGAGAGCGTGTGGGCGAGTGTGTGACTGTGGGGGCGAGTGTCAGAGTGTGGGGGTGAGTGTGTGTGTGTGGGCGAGTGTGGGGGCGAGTGTGAGTGTGTGTGGGCGAGTGTGAGAGTGTGTGGGCGAGTGTGAGAGTGTGGGTGAGTGTGAGAGTGTGGGCGAGTGTGAGAGTGTGTTCGTGTGAGATTGTGGGGGCAAGTGTGAGAGAAGGGCCGAGTGTGAGAGTGTGGGGGTGAGTGTGAGAGTGTGGGGGCGAGTGTGAGAGTGTGGGCGAGTGTGGGGGCGAGTGTGAGATTGTGGGGGCGAGTGTGAGAGTGTGGGGGCGAATATGAGTGTGTGTGGGCGAGTGTGAGAGTGTGTGGGCGAGTGTGAGAGTGTGTGGGCGAGTGTGAGAGTGTAGGGAAGTTTGTGAGAGTGTGGGCAAGTGTGAGTTGGTGGGGCGAGTGTGAGAGTGTGGGGGTGAGTGTTAGTGTGTGTGGCGAGTGTGAGTGTTTGTGGGCGAGTGTGGGCGCGAGTGTGAGAGTGTGGGGAGCGAGTGTGAGCATGTGGGGGAGAGTGTGAGAGTGTGTGGGCGAGTGTGAGAGTGTGTGGGCGAGTGTGAGAGTGTGTGAGCGAGTGTGAGAGCGTGTGGGCGAGTTTGAGAGCGTGGGGGCGGGTGTGAGAGCGTGGGGGCGAGTGTGAGAGAATGTGGGCGAGTGTGGGGGCGGGTGTGAGAGTGTGGGGGCGGGTGTGAGAGAGTGGGGGCGAGTGTGAGTGTGTGTGGGTGAGTGTGAGAGTGTGGGGGTGAGTGTGAGAGTGTGGGTGAGTGTGAGAGTGTGGGCGAGTGTGAGACTGTGGGCGAGTGTGTGAGTGTGGGCGAGTGTGAGAGTGTAAGGTCGAGTGTGAGAGTGTGGGGGTGAGTGTGAGATTGTGAGTGTGAGTGTGAGAGTGTGGGAGCGAGTGTGAGTGTGTGGGGGCGAGTGTGAGAGTGTGGGGGCGAGTGTGAGAGTGTGTGGGCGAGTGTGAGAGTGTGTGGGCGAGTGTGAGAGTGTGGTGGCGAATGTGAGAGTGTGGGGGGCGAGTGTGAGAGTGTGTGGGCGAGTGTGAGAGTGTGGGGGAGAGTGTGAGATCTTGGGGAGGCGCATGTGAGAGCGTGTGGGCGAGTGTGAGAGCGTTGGGGCGAATGTGAGAGTGTGGGGGCGAGTGTGAGAGTGTGGGGGAGAGTGTGAGAGTGTGGGGGCGAGTATGAGGGTGTAGGGAAGAGTGTTTTAGTGTGTGGGCGAGTGTGAGATTGTTGTGGCGAGTGTGAGATTGTGGGGGCGAGTGTGAGAGTGAGGGGGTGAGGGTGAGAGTGTGGGGGCGAGTGTGAGAGTGTGGGGCCAAGTGTGAGAGTGTGGGGGCGAGTGTGAGAGTGTGGGGGTGAGTGTGAGAGTGTGGGGGCGAGTGTGACAGTGTGGGGGCGAGTGTGAGAGTGTGGGGCCGAGTGTGAGAGAATGTGGGCGAGTGTGGGGGCGGGTGTGAGAGTGTGGGGCGGGTGTGAGAGTGTGGGGGCGAGTGTGAGTGTGTGTGGGTGAGTGTGAGAGTGTGGGGGTGAGTGTGAGAGTGTGGGTGAGTGTGAGAGTGTGGGCGAGTGTGAGAGTGTGGGCGAGTGTGAGAGTGTGGGCGAGTGTGAGAGTGTGGGCGAGTGTGAAATTGTGGGGGTGAGTGTGAGAGTGTAAGGTCGAGTGTGAGAGTGTGGGGGTGAGTGTGAGATTGTGAGTGTGAGTGTGAGAGTGTGGGGGCGAGTGTGAGAGTGTGGGGGCGAGTGTGAGAGTGTGGGGGCGAGTGTGAGTGTGTGGGGGCGAGTGTGAGTGTGTGGGCGTGTGTGAGAGTGTGTGGGCGAGTGTGAGAGTGTGGTGGCGAGTGTGAGAGTGTGGGGGGCGAGTGTGAGAGTGTGTGGGCGAGTGTGAGAGTGTGGAGGCGAGTGTGAGAGTGTGGGGGAGAGTGTGAGAGAATGTGGGCGAGTGTGGGGGCGGGTGTGAGAGTGTGGGGGCGGGTGTGAGAGTGTGGGTGAGTGTGAGAGTGTGGGTGAGTGTGAGAGTGTGGGCGAGTGTGAGATTGTGGGGGCAAGTGTGAGAGAAGGACCGAGTGTGAGAGTGTGGGGTGAGTGTGAGAGTGTGGGGGCGAGTGTGAGAGTGTGGGCGAGTGTGAGAGCATGGGGGCGAGTGTGAGCGTGGGGCGGGTGTGAGAGCGTGTGGGTGAGTGTGAGACCATGTGGGTGAGTGTGAGAGCATGTGGGTGAGTGTGAGAGCGTATGCGTGAGTGTGAGAGTGTGTGGGCGAGTGTGAGACTGTGGGGGCGAGTGTCAGAGTGTGGGGGTGAGTGTGAGAGTGTGGGGGCGAGTGTGTGTGTGTGGGCGAGTGTGGGGGCGAGTGTGAGAGTGTGTGGGCGAGTGTGAGAGTGTGTGGGCGAGTGTGAGAGTGTGGGTGAGTGTGAGAGTGTGGGCGAGTGTGAGAGTGTGGGCGAGTGTGGGGGCGAGTGTGCGATTGTGGGGGCGAGTGTGAGATTGTGGGGGCAAGTGTGAGAGAAGGGCCGAGTGTGAGAGTGTGTGGGTGAGTGTGAGAGTGTGGGGGCGAGTGTGAGAGTGTGGGCGAGTGTGGGGGCGAGTGTGAGATTGTGGGGGCGAGTGTGAGAGTGTGTGGGCGAGTGTGAGAGTCTGTGGGCGAGTGTGAGAGTGTGTGGGCGAGTGTGAGAGTATGGGGGTGAGTGTGAGTGTCTGTGGGCGAGTGTGAGAGTCTGTGGGCGAGTGTGAGAGTGTGTGGGCGAGTGTGAGAGTGTGTGGGCGAGTGTGAGACTGTGGGGGCGAGTGTCAGAGTGTGGGGGTGAGTGTGAGAGTGTGTGGGCGAGTGTGAGAGTGTGTGGGCGAGTGTGAGAGTGTGGGTGAGTGTGAGAGTGGGGGCGAGTGTGAGAGTGTGGGCGAGTGTGGGGGCGAGTGTGAGATTGTGGGGCGAGTGTGAGATTGTGGGGGCAAGTGTGAGAGAAGGGCCGAGTGTGAGAGTGTGGGGGTGAGTGTGAGAGTGTGGGTGAGTGTGAGAGTGTAGGAGCGAGTGTGAGAGCGCGGGGGCGAGTGTGAGATTGTGGGGGCGAGTGTGAGAGTGTGGGGGCGAGTGTGAGTGTGTGTGGGCGAGTGTGAGAGTGTGTGGGCGAGTGTGAGAGTGTGTGGGCGAGTGTGAGAGTGTGGGTGAGTGTGAGAGTGTAGGGGCGAGTGTGAGAGCGTGGGGGCGAGTGTGAGAACATGGGGTCGAGTGTGAGAGCGTGGGGGCGAGTGTGTGAGCGTGGGGGCGCGTGTGAGAGCGTGTGGGCGAGTGTGAGAGCGTGGGGGCGAGTGTGAGAGCGTGGGGCGAGTGTGAGAGCGTGGGGGCTAGTGTGAGCGTGGGGGCGGGTGTGAGAGCGTGTGGGTGAGTGTGAGAGCATGTGGGTGAGTTTGAGAGCATGTGAGTGAGTGTGAGAGCGTATGGGTGAGTGTGAGAGCGTGTGGGCGAGTGTGAGACTGTGGGGGCGAGTGTCAGAGTGTGGGGGCGAGTGTGTGTGTGTGGGCGAGTGTGGGGGCGAGTGTGAGTGTGTGTGGGCGAGTGTGAGAGTGTGTGGGCGAGTGTGAGAGTGTGTGGGCGAGTGTGAGAGTGTGTGGGCGAGTGTGAGAGTGTGGGTGAGTGTGAGAGTGTAGGGGCGAGTGTGAGAGTGTGTGGGTGAGTGTGAGAGTATAGGGAAGTTTGTGGGAGTGTGTGGCAAGTGTGAGTTGGTGGGGAAAGTGTGAGAGTGTGGGGGCGAGTGTGAGAGTGTGTGGGTGACTGTGAGATTGTGGGGGCGAGGTGAGGGTGTGTTCGTGTGAGATTGTGGGGGCAGGTGTGAGAGAAGGGGCGAGTGTGAGAGTGTGGGGGCGAGTGTGAGATTGTGGGGGCGAGTGTGAGAGTGTGGGGGTGAGTGTGAGAGTGTAGGGAAGAGTGTGAGAGTGTGTGGGCAAGTGTGAGAGCATGTGGGTGAGTGTGAGAGCGTATGGGTGAGTGTGAGAGCGTGTGGGCGAGTGTGAGACTGTAGGGGCGAGTGTCAGAGTGTGGGAGTGAGTGTGAGAGTGTGGGGGCGAGTGTGTGTGGGTGGGCGAGTGTGGGGGCGAGTGTGAGAGTGTGTGGGCGAGTGTGAGAGTGTGGGTGAGTGTGAGAGTGTGGGCGAGTGTGAGAGTGTGTTCGTGTGAGATTGTGGGGGCAAGTGTGAGAGAAGGGCCGAGTGTGAGAGTGTGGGGGTGAGAGTGAGAGTGTGGGGGCGAGTGTGAGAGTGTGGGCGAGTGTGGGGGCGAGTGTGAGATTGTGGGGGCGAGTGTGAGAGTGTGGGGGCGAGTGTGAGTGTGTGTGGGCGAGTGTGAGAGTGTGTGGGCGAGTGTGAGAGTGTAGGGGCGAGTGTGAGAGTGTGGGGGTGAGTGTGAGAGTGTGGGGGCGAGTGTGAGTGTGTGTGGGTGAGTGTGAGAGTGTGTGGGCGAGTGTGAGAGTGTGTGGGCGAGTGTGAGAGTGTGGGTGAGTGTGAGAGTGTAGGGGCGAGTGTGAGAGCGCGGGGGCGAGTGTGAGAGCGTGGGGGCGAGTGTGAGAGCGTGGCGGCATGTGTGTGAGCGTGGGGGCGCGTGTGAGAGCGTGTGGGCGAGTGTGAGAGCGTGGGGGCGAGTGTGAGAGCGTGGGGGCAAGTGTGAGAGCGTGGGGGCAAGTGTGAGAGCGTGGGGTCTAGTGTGAGCGTGGGGGCGGGTGTGAGAGCGTGTGGGTGAGTGTGAGAGCATGTGGGTGAGTTTGAGAGCATGTGAGAGAGTGTGAGAGCGTATGGGTGAGTGTGAGAGCGTGTGGGCGAGTGTGTGACTGTGGGGGCGAGTGTCAGAGTGTGGGGGTGAGTGTGTGTGTGTGGGCGAGTGTGGGGGCGAGTGTGAGTGTGTGTGGGCGAGTGTGAGAGTGTGTGGGCGAGTGTGAGAGTGTGGGTGAGTGTGAGAGTGTGGGCGAGTGTGAGAGTGTGTTCGTGTGAGATTGTGGGGGCAAGTGTGAGAGAAGGGCCGAGTGTGAGAGTGTGGGGGTGAGTGTGAGAGTGTGGGGGCGAGTGTGAGAGTGTGGGCGAGTGTGGGGGCGAGTGTGAGATTGTGGGGGCGAGTGTGAGAGTGTGGGGGCGAATATGAGTGTGTGTGGGCGAGTGTGAGAGTGTGTGGGCGAGTGTGAGAGTGTGTGGGCGAGTGTGAGAGTGTAGGGAAGTTTGTGAGAGTGTGGGCAAGTGTGAGTTGGTGGGGCGAGTGTGAGAGTGTGGGGGTGAGTGTTAGTGTGTGTGGCGAGTGTGAGTGTTTGTGGGCGAGTGTGGGCGCGAGTGTGAGAGTGTGGGGAGCGAGTGTGAGCATGTGGGGGAGAGTGTGAGAGTGTGTGGGCGAGTGTGAGAGTGTGTGGGCGAGTGTGAGAGTGTGGTGGCGTATGTGAGAGTGTGGGGGGCGAGTGTGAGAGTGTGTGGGCGAGTGTGAGAGTGTGGGGGAGAGTGTGAGATCTTGGGGAGGCGCATGTGAGAGCGTGTGGGCGAGTGTGAGAGCGTTGGGGCGAATGTGAGAGTGTGGGGGCGAGTGTGAGAGTGTGGGGGAGAGTGTGAGAGTGTGGGGGCGAGTATGAGGGTGTAGGGAAGAGTGTTTTAGTGTGTGGGCGAGTGTGAGATTGTTGTGGCGAGTGTGAGATTGTGGGGGCGAGTGTGAGAGTGAGGGGGTGAGGGTGAGAGTGTGGGGGCGAGTGTGAGAGTGTGGGGCCAAGTGTGAGAGTGTGGGGGCGAGTGTGAGAGTGTGGGGGTGAGTGTGAGAGTGTGGGGGCGAGTGTGACAGTGTGGGGGCGAGTGTGAGAGTGTGGGGCCGAGTGTGAGAGAATGTGGGCGAGTGTGGGGGCGGGTGTGAGAGTGTGGGGCGGGTGTGAGAGTGTGGGGGCGAGTGTGAGTGTGTGTGGGTGAGTGTGAGAGTGTGGGGGTGAGTGTGAGAGTGTGGGTGAGTGTGAGAGTGTGGGCGAGTGTGAGAGTGTGGGCGAGTGTGAGAGTGTGGGCGAGTGTGAGAGTGTGGGCGAGTGTGAGATTGTGGGGGTGAGTGTGAGAGTGTAAGGTCGAGTGTGAGAGTGTGGGGGTGAGTGTGAGATTGTGAGTGTGAGTGTGAGAGTGTGGGGGCGAGTGTGAGAGTGTGGGGGCGAGTGTGAGAGTGTGGGGGCGAGTGTGAGTGTGTGGGCGTGTGTGAGAGTGTGTGGGCGAGTGTGAGAGTGTGGTGGCGAGTGTGAGAGAATGTGGGCGAGTGTGGGGGCGGGTGTGAGAGTGTGGGGGCGGGTGTGAGAGTGTGGGTGAGTGTGAGAGTGTGGGCGAGTGTCAGAGTGTGGGCGAGTGTGAGAGTGTGGGCGAGTGTGAGATTGTGGGGGCGAGTGTGAGAGTGTGGGCGAGTGTGAGATTGTGGGGGCGAGTGTGAGAGTGTAAGGTCGAGTGTGAGAGTGTGGGGGTGAGTGTGAGATTGTGAGTGTGAGAGTGTGGGGGCGAGTGTGAGAGTGTGGGGGCGAGTGTGAGAGTGTGGGGGCGAGTGTGAGAGAGTGTGGGCGAGTGTGAGAGTGTGTGGGCGAGTGTGAGAGTGTGGTGGCGAGTGTGAGAGTGTGGGGGGCGAGTGTGAGAGTGTGGGGGCGAGTGTGAGATCTTGGGGGGGCGCATGTGAGAGCGTGTGGGCGAGTGTGAGAGCGTTGGGGCGAATGTGAGAGTGTGGGGGCGAGTGTGAGAGTGTGTGGGCGAGTGTGAGAGTGTGTGGGCGAGTGTGAGAGTGTGGTGGCGAGTGTGAGAGTGTGGGGGGTGAGTGTGAGAGTGTGTGGGCGAGTGTGAGAGTGTGGAGGTGAGTGTGAGAGTGTGGGGCCGAGTGTGAGAGAATGTGGGCGAGCGTGTGGGCGAGTGTGAGACTGTGGCGGCGAGTGTCAGAGTGTGGGGGTGAGTGTGTGTGTGTGGGCGAGTGTGGGGGCGAGTGTGAGTGTGTGTGGGCGAGTGTGAGAGTGTGTGGGCGAGTGTGAGAGTGTGGGTGAGTGTGAGAGTGTTGGCGAGTGTGAGAGTGTGTTCGTGTGAGATTGTGGGGGCAAGTGTGAGAGAAGGGCCGAGTGTGAGAGTGTGGGGGTGAGTGTGAGAGTGTGGGGGCGAGTGTGAGAGTGTGGGCGACTGTGGGGGCGAGTGTGAGATTGTGGGGGCGAGTGTGAGAGTGTGGGGGCGAATATGAGTGTGTGTGGGCGAGTGTGAGAGTGTGTGGGTGAGTGTGAGAGTGTGTGGGCGAGTGTGACAGTGTAGGGAAGAGTATGAGAGTGTGGGCAAGTGTGAGTTGGTGGGGCGAGTGTGAGAGTGTGGGGGTGAGTGTTAGTGTGTGTGGCGAGTGTGAGTGTTTGTGGGCGAGTGTGGGCGCGAGTGTGAGAGTGTGGGGAGCGAGTGTGAGCATGTGGGGGAGAGTGTGAGAGTGTGTGGGCGAGTGTGAGAGTGTGTGGGCGAGTGTGAGAGTGTGTGAGCGAGTGTGAGAGCGTGTGGGCGAGTTTGAGAGCGTGGGGGCGGGTGTGAGAGCGTGGGGGCGAGTGTGAGAGAATGTGGGCGAGTGTGGGGGCGGGTGTGAGAGTGTGGGGGCGGGTGTGAGAGTGTGGGGGCGAGTGTGAGTGTGTGTGGGTGAGTGTGAGAGTGTGGGGGTGAGTGTGAGAGTGTGGGTGAGTGTGAGAGTGTGGGCGAGTGTGAGACTGTGGGCGAGTGTGAGAGTGTGGGCGAGTGTGAGATTGTGGGGGCGAGTGTGAGAGTGTAAGGTCGAGTGTGAGAGTGTGGGGGTGAGTGTGAGTTTGTGAGTGTGAGTGTGAGAGTGTGGGAGCGAGTGTGAGAGTGTGGGGGCGAGTGTGAGTGTGTGTGGGCGAGTGTGAGAGTGTGGTGGCGAGTTTGAGAGTGTGGGGGGCGAGTGTGAGAGTGTGTGGGCGAGTGTGAGAGTGTGGGGGAGAGTGTGAGATCTTGGGGGGGCGCATGTGAGAGCGTGTGGGCGAGTGTGAGAGCGTTGGGGCGAATGTGAGAGTGTGGGGGCGAGTGTGAGAGTGTGGGGGAGAGTGTGAGAGTGTGGGGGCGAGTATGAGGGTGTAGGGAAGAGTGTTTTAGTGTGTGGGCGAGTGTGAGATTGTTGTGGCGAGTGTGAGATTGTGGGGGCGAGTGTGAGAGTGAGGGGGTGAGGGTGAGAGTGTGGGGGCGGGTGTGAGAGTGTGGGGCCAAGTGTGAGAGTGTGGGGGCGAGTGTGAGAGTGTGGGGGTGAGTGTGAGAGTGTGGGGGCGAGTGTGACAGTGTGGGGGCGAGTGTGAGAGTGTGGGGCCGAGTGTGAGAGAATGTGGGCGAGTGTGGGGGCGGGTGTGAGAGTGTGGGGCGGGTGTGAGAGTGTGGGGGCGAGTGTGAGTGTGTGGGGGCGAGTGTGAGAGTGTGGGGGTGAGTGTGAGAGTGTGGGGGCGAGTGTGAGAGTGTGGGGGCGAGTGTGAGTGTGTGGGCGTGTGTGAGAGTGTGTGGGCAAGTGTGAGAGTGTGGTGGCGAGTGTGAGAGTGTGGGAGGCGAGTGTGAGAGTGTGTGGGCGAGTGTGAGAGTGTGGAGGCGAGTGGGAAAGAATGTGGGCGAGTGTGGGGGCGGGTGTGAGAGTGTGGGGGCGGGTGTGAGAGTGTGGGTGAGTGTGAGAGTGTGGGCGAGTGTGAGAGTGTGGGCGAGTGTGAGAGTGTGGGCGAGTGTGAGATTGTGGGGGCGAGTGTGAGAGTGTGGGCGAGTGTGAGATTGTGGGGGCGAGTGTGAGAGTGTAAGGTCGAGTGTGAGAGTGTGGGGGTGAGTGTGAGATTGTGAGTGTGAGAGTGTGGGGGCGAGTGTGAGAGTGTGGGGGCGAGTGTGAGAGTGTGGGGGCGAGTGTGAGAGTGTGGGGGGCGAGTGTCAGAGTGTGTGGGCGAGTGTGAGAGTGTGGTGGCGAGTGTGAGAGTGTGGGGGGCGAGTGTGAGAGTGTGGGGGCGAGTGTGAGATCTTGGGGGGGCGCATGTGAGAGCATGTGGGCGAGTGTGAGAGCGTTGGGGCGAATGTGAGAGTGTGGGGGTGAGTGTGAGAGTGTGTGGGCGATTGTGAGAGTGTGTGGGCGAGTGTGAGTGTGGTGGCGAGTGTGAGAGTGTGGGGGGTGAGTGTGAGAGCGTGTGGGCGAGTGTGAGAGTGTGGAGGTGAGTGTGAGAGTGTGGGGCCGAGTGTGAGAGAATGTGGGCGAGTGTGGGGGCGGGTGTGAGAGTGTGGGGGCGGGTGTGAGAGTGTAGGGAAGTTTGTGAGAGTGTGGGCAAGTGTGAGTTGGTGGGGCGAGTGTGAGAGTGTGGGGGTGAGTGTTAGTGTGTGTGGCGAGTGTGAGTGTTTGTGGGCGAGTGTGGGCGCGAGTGTGAGAGTGTGGGGAGCGAGTGTGAGCATGTGGGGGAGAGTGTGAGAGTGTGTGGGCGAGTGTGAGAGTGTGTGGGCGAGTGTGAGAGTGTGTGAGCGAGTGTGAGAGCGTGTGGGCGAGTTTGAGAGCGTGGGGGCGGGTGTGAGAGCGTGGGGGCGAGTGTGAGAGAATGTGGGCGAGTGTGGGGGCGGGTGTGAGAGTGTGGGGGCGGGTGTGAGAGTGTGGGGGCGAGTGTGAGTGTGTGTGGGTGAGTGTGAGAGTGTGGGGGTGAGTGTGAGAGTGTGGGTGAGTGTGAGAGTGTGGGCGAGTGTGAGACTGTGGGCGAGTGTGAGAGTGTGGGCGAGTGTGAGATTGTGGGGGCGAGTGTGAGAGTGTAAGGTCGAGTGTGAGAGTGTGGGGGTGAGTGTGAGTTTGTGAGTGTGAGTGTGAGAGTGTGGGAGCGAGTGTGAGAGTGTGGGGGCGAGTGTGAGAGTGTGTGGGCGAGTGTGAGAGTGTGGTGGCGAGTGTGAGAGTGTGGGGGGCGAGTGTGAGAGTGTGTGGGTGAGTGTGAGAGTGTGGGGGAGAGTGTGAGATCTTGGGGGGGCGCATGTGAGAGCGTGTGGGCGAGTGTGAGAGCGTTGGGGCGAATGTGAGAGTGTGGGGGCGAGTGTGAGAGTGTGGGGGAGAGTGTGAGAGTGTGGGGGCGAGTATGAGGGTGTAGGGAAGAGTGTTTTAGTGTGTGGGCGAGTGTGAGATTGTTGTGGCGAGTGTGAGATTGTGGGGGCGAGTGTGAGAGTGAGGGGGTGAGGGTGAGAGTGTGGGGGCGGGTGTGAGAGTGTGGGGCCAAGTGTGAGAGTGTGGGGGCGAGTGTGAGAGTGTGGGGGTGAGTGTGAGAGTGTGGGGGCGAGTGTGACAGTGTGGGGGCGAGTGTGAGAGTGTGGGGCCGAGTGTGAGAGAATGTGGGCGAGTGTGGGGGCGGGTGTGAGAGTGTGGGGCGGGTGTGAGAGTGTGGGGGCGAGTGTGAGTGTGTGGGGGCGAGTGTGAGAGTGTGGGGGTGAGTGTGAGAGTGTGGGGGCGAGTGTGAGAGTGTGGGGGCGAGTGTGAGAGTGTGGGGGCGAGTGTGAGTGTGTGGGCGTGTGTGAGAGTGTGTGGGCGAGTGTGAGAGTGTGGTGGCGAGTGTGAGAGTGTGGGAGGCGAGTGTGAGAGTGTGTGGGCGAGTGTGAGAGTGTGGAGGCGAGTGGGAAAGAATGTGGGCGAGTGTGGGGGCGGGTGTGAGAGTGTGGGGGCGGGTGTGAGAGTGTGGGTGAGTGTGAGAGTGTGGGCGAGTGTGAGAGTGTGGGCGAGTGTGAGAGTGTGGGCGAGTGTGAGATTGTGGGGGCGAGTGTGAGAGTGTGGGCGAGTGTGAGATTGTGGGGGCGAGTGTGAGAGTGTAAGGTCGAGTGTGAGAGTGTGGGGGTGAGTGTGAGATTGTGAGTGTGAGAGTGTGGGGGCGAGTGTGAGAGTGTGGGGGCGAGTGTGAGAGTGTGGGGGCGAGTGTGAGAGTGTGGGGGGCGAGTGTCAGAGTGTGTGGGCGAGTGTGAGAGTGTGGTGGCGAGTGTGAGAGTGTGGGGGGCGAGTGTGAGAGTGTGGGGGCGAGTGTGAGATATTGGGGGGGCGCATGTGAGAGCATGTGGGCGAGTGTGAGAGCGTTGGGGCGAATGTGAGAGTGTGGGGGTGAGTGTGAGAGTGTGTGGGCGATTGTGAGAGTGTGTGGGCGAGTGTGAGTGTGGTGGCGAGTGTGAGAGTGTGGGGGGTGAGTGTGAGAGCGTGTGGGCGAGTGTGAGAGTGTGGAGGTGAGTGTGAGAGTGTGGGGCCGAGTGTGAGAGAATGTGGGCGAGTGTGGGGGCGGGTGTGAGAGTGTGGGGGCGGGTGTGAGAGTGTGGGGGCGAGTGTGAGTGTGTGTGGGTGAGTGTGAGAGTGTGGGGGTGAGTGTGAGAGTGTGGGTGAGTGTGAGAGTGTGGGCGAGTGTGAGAGTGTGGGCGAGTGTGAGAGTGTGGGCGAGTGTGAGATTGTGGGGGCGAGTGTGAGATTGTGGGGGCGAGTGTGAGAGTGTAAGGTCGAGTGTGAGAGTGTGGGGGTGAGTGTGAGATTGTGAGTGTGAGTGTGAGTGTGTGGGGGCGAGTGTGAGAGTGTGGGGGCGAGTGTGAGAGTGTGGGGGCGAGTGTGAGAGTGTGGGGGCGAGTGTGAGAGTGTGTGGGCGAGTGTGAGAGTGTGGTGGCGAGTGTGAGAGTGTGGGGGGCGAGTGTGAGAGTGTGGGGGCGAGTGTGAGATCTTGGGGGGGCGCATGTGAGAGCGTGTGGGCGAGTGTGAGAGCGTTGGGGCGAATGTGAGAGTGTGGGGGCGAGTGTGAGAGTGTGGGGGAGAGTGTGAGAGTGTGGGGGCGAGTATGAGTGTGTAGGGAAGAGTGTTTTAGTGTGTGGGCGAGTGTGAGATTGTTGTGGCGAGTGTGAGATTGTGGGGGCGAGTGTGAGAGTGAGGGGGTGAGGGTGAGAGTGTGGGGGCGAGTGTGAGAGTGTGGGGGCGAGTGTGAGTGTGTGTGGGCGAGTGTGAGAGTCTGTGGGTGAGTGTGAGAGTGTGTGGGCGAGTGTGAGAGTGTGGGTGAGTGTGAGAGTGTAGGGGCGAGTGTGAGAGTGTGGGGGTGAGTGTGAGAGTGTGGGGGCGAGTGTGAGTGTGTGTGGGCGAGTGTGAGAGTGTGTGGGCGAGTGTGAGAGTGTGTGGGCGAGTGTGAGAGTGTGCGTGAGTGTGAGAGTGTAGGGGCGAGTGTGAGAGCGTGGGGGCGAGTGTGAGAACGTGGGGTCGAGTGTGAGAGCGTGGGGGCGAGTGTGTGAGCGTGGGGGCGCGTGTGAGAGCGTGTGGGCGAGTGTGAGAGCGTGGGGGCGAGTGTGAGAGCGTGGGGGCGAGTGTGAGAGCGTGGGGGCTAGTGTGAGCGTGGGGGCGGGTGTGAGAGCGTGTGGGTGAGTGTGAGAGCATGTGGGTGAGTTTGAGAGCATGTGAGTGAGTGTGAGAGCGTATGGGTGAGTGTGAGAGCGTGTGGGCGAGTGTGGGTGAGTGTGAGAGTGTGGGCGAGTGTGAGAGTGTGTTCGTGTGAGATTGTGGGGGCAAGTGTGAGAGAAGGGCCGAGTGTGAGAGTGTGGGGGCGAGTGTGAGAGTGTGGGCGAGTGTGGGGTCGAGTGTGAGATTGTGGGGGCGAGTGTGAGAGTGTGGGGGCGAGTATGAGTGTGTGTGGGTGAGTGTGAGAGTGTGTGGGCGAGTGTGAGAGTGTGTGGGCGAGTGTGAGAGTGTGTGGGCGAGTGTGAGAGTGTGGGTGAGTGTGAGTTGGTGGGCGAGTGTGAGAGTGTGGGGGTGAGTGTTAGTGTGTGTGGCGAGTGTGAGTGTTTGTGGGCGAGTGTGGGCGCGAGTGTGAGAGTGTGGGGAGCGAGTGTGAGCGTGTGGGGGCGAGTGTGAGATTGTGGGGCGAGTATGAGAGTGTGGGGGCGAGTATGAGTGTGTGTGGGCGAGTGTGAGAGTGTGTGGGCGAGTGTGAGAGTGTGTGGGCGAGTGTGAGAGTGTGTGGGCGAGTGTGAGAGTGTGGGTGAGTGTGAGAGTGTAGGGGCGAGTGTGAGAGTGTGTGGGTGAGTGTGAGAGTATAGGGAAGTTTGTGGGAGTGTGTGGCAAGTGTGAGTTGGTGGGGAAAGTGTGAGAGTGTGGGGGCGAGTGTGAGAGTGTGTGGGTGACTGTGAGATTTTGGGGGCGAGGTGAGGGTGTGTTCGTGTGAGATTGTGGGGGCAGGTGTGAGAGAAGGGGCGAGTGTGAGAGTGTGTGGGCGAGTGTGAGATTGTGGGGGCGAGTGTGAGAGTGTGGGGGTGAGTGTGAGAGTGTAGGGAAGAGTGTGAGAGTGTGTGGGCAAGTGTGAGAGCATGTGGGTGAGTGTGAGAGCGTATGGGTGAGTGTGAGAGCGTGTGGGCGAGTGTGAGACTGTAGGGGCGAGTGTCAGAGTGTGGGAGTGAGTGTGAGAGTGTGGGGGCGAGTGTGTGTGGGTGGGCGAGTGTGGGGGCGAGTGTGAGAGTGTGTGGGCGAGTGTGAGAGTGTGGGTGAGTGTGAGAGTGTGGGCGAGTGTGAGAGTGTGGGCGAGTGTGAGAGTGTGGGGGCAAGTGTGAGAGAAGGGCCGAGTGTGAGAGTGTGGGGGTGAGAGTGAGAGTGTGGGGGCGAGTGTGAGAGTGTGGGCGAGTGTGGGAGCGACTGTGAGATTGTGGGGGCGAGTGTGAGAGTGTGGGGGCGAGTGTGAGTGTGTGTGGGCGAGTGTGAGAGTGTGTGGGCGAGTGTGAGAGTGTAGGGGCGAGTGTGAGAGTGTGGGGGTGAGTGTGAGAGTGTGGGGGCGAGTGTGAGTGTGTGTGGGTGAGTGTGAGAGTGTGTGGGCGAGTGTGAGAGTGTGTGGGCGAGTGTGAGAGTGTGGGTGAGTGTGAGAGTGTAGGGGCGAGTGTGAGAGCGCGGGGGCGAGTGTGAGAGCGTGGGGGCGAGTGTGAGAGCGTGGCGGCATGTGTGTGAGCGTGGGGGCGCGTGTGAGAGCGTGTGGGCGAGTGTGAGAGCGTGGGGGCGAGTGTGAGAGCGTGGGGGCAAGTGTGAGAGCGTGGGGGCAAGTGTGAGAGCGTGGGGTCTAGTGTGAGCGTGGGGGCGGGTGTGAGAGCGTGTGGGTGAGTGTGAGAGCATGTGGGTGAGTTTGAGAGCATGTGAGTGAGTGTGAGAGCGTATGGGTGAGTGTGAGAGCGTGTGGGCGAGTGTGAGACTGTGGGGGCGAGTGTCAGAGTGTGGGGGTGAGTGTGTGTGTGTGGGCGAGTGTGGGGGCGAGTGTGAGTGTGTGTGGGCGAGTGTGAGAGTGTGTGGGCGAGTGTGAGAGTGTGGGTGAGTGTGAGAGTGTGGGCGAGTGTGAGAGTGTGTTCGTGTGAGATTGTGGGGGCAAGTGTGAGAGAAGGGCCGAGTGTGAGAGTGTGGGGGTGAGTGTGAGAATGTGGGGGCGAGTGTGAGAGTGTGGGCGAGTGTGGGGGCGAGTGTGAGATTGTGGGGGTGAGTGTGAGAGTGTGGGGGCGAATATGAGTGTGTGTGGGCGAGTGTGAGAGTGTGTGGGCGAGTGTGAGTGTGTGGGCGAGTGTGAGAGTGTAGGGAAGAGTGTGAGAGTGTGGGCAAGTGTGAGTTGGTGGGGCGAGTGTGAGAGTGTGGGGGTGAGTGTTAGTGTGTGTGGCGAGTGTGAGTGTTTGTGGGCGAGTGTGGGCGCGAGTGTGAGAGTGTGGGGAGCAAGTGTGAGCATGTGGGGGAGAGTGTGAGAGTGTGTGGGCGAGTGTGAGAGTGTGTGGGCGAGTGTGAGAGTGTGTGAGCGAGTGTGAGAGCGTGTGGGCGAGTTTGAGAGCGTGGGGGCGGGTGTGAGAGCGTGGGGGCGAGTGTGAGAGAATGTGGGCGAGTGTGGGGGCGGGTGTGAGAGTGTGGGGGCGGGTGTGAGAGTGTGGGGGCGAGTGTGAGTGTGTGTGGGTGAGTGTGAGAGTGTGGGGGTGAGTGTGAGAGTGTGGGTGAGTGTGAGAGTGTGGGCGAGTGTGAGACTGTGGGCGAGTGTGAGAGTGTGGGCGAGTGTGAGAGTGTAAGGTCGAGTGTGAGAGTGTGGGGGTGAGTGTGAGATTGTGAGTGTGAGTGTGAGAGTGTGGGAGCGAGTGTGAGAGTGTGGGGGCGAGTGTGAGAGTGTGGGGGCGAGTGTTAGAGTGTGTGGGCGAGTGTGAGAGTGTGTGGGCGAGTGTGAGAGTGTGGTGGCGAGTGTGAGAGTGTGGGGGGCGAGTGTGAGAGTGTGTGGGCGAGTGTGAGAGTGTGGGGGAGAGTGTGAGATCTTGGGGAGGCGCATGTGAGAGCGTGTGGGCGAGTGTGAGAGCGTTGGGGCGAATGTGAGAGTGTGGGGGCGAGTGTGAGAGTGTGGGGGAGAGTGTGAGAGTGTGGGGGCGAGTATGAGGGTGTAGGGAAGAGTGTTTTAGTGTGTGGGCGAGTGTGAGATTGTTGTGGCGAGTGTGAGATTGTGGGGGCGAGTGTGAGAGTGAGGGGGTGAGGGTGAGAGTGTGGGGGCGAGTGTGAGAGTGTGGGGCCAAGTGTGAGAGTGTGGGGGTGAGTGTGAGAGTGTGGGGGTGAGTGTGAGAGTGTGGGGGCGAGTGTGACAGTGTGGGGGCGAGTGTGAGAGTGTGGGGCCGAGTGTGAGGGAATGTGGGCGAGTGTGGGGGCGGGTGTGAGAGTGTGGGGCGGGTGTGAGAGTGTGGGGGCGAGTGTGAGTGTGTGTGGGTGAGTGTGAGAGTGTGGGGGTGAGTGTGAGAGTGTGGGTGAGTGTGAGAGTGTGGGCGAGTGTGAGAGTGTGGGCGAGTGTGAGAGTGTGGGCGAGTGTGAGAGTGTGGGCGAGTGTGAGATTGTGGGGGTGAGTGTGAGAGTGTAAGGTCGAGTGTGAGAGTGTGGGGGTGAGTGTGAGATTGTGAGTGTGAGTGTGAGAGTGTGGGGGCGAGTGTGAGAGTGTGGGGGCGAGTGTGAGAGTGTGGGGGCGAGTGTGAGTGTGTGGGCGTGTGTGAGAGTGTGTGGGCGAGTGTGAGAGTGTGGTGGCGAGTGTGAGAGTGTGGGGGGCGAGTGTGAGAGTGTGTGGGCGAGTGTGAGAGTGTGGAGGCGAGTGTGAGAGTGTGGGGCCGAGTGTGAGAGAATGTGGGCGAGTGTGGGGGCGGGTGTGAGAGTGTGGGGGCGGGTGTGAGAGTGTGGGTGAGTGTGAGAGTGTGGGCGAGTGTGAGAGTGTGGGCGAGTGTGAGAGTGTGGGCGAGTGTGAGATTGTGGGGGCGAGTGTGAGAGTGTGGGCGAGTGTGAGATTGTGGGGGCGAGTGTGAGAGTGTAAGGTCGAGTGTGAGAGTGTGGGGGTGAGTGTGAGATTGTGAGTGTGAGAGTGTGGGGGCGAGTGTGAGAGTGTGGGGGCGAGTGTGAGAGAGTGGGGGCGAGTGTGAGAGTGTGTGGGCGAGTGTGAGAGTGTGTGGGCGAGTGTGAGAGTGTGGTGGCGAGTGTGAGAGTGTGGGGGGCGAGTGTGAGAGTGTGGGGGCGAGTGTGAGATCTTGGGGGGGGCGCATGTGAGAGCATGTGGGCGAGTGTGAGAGCGTTGGGGCGAATGTGAGAGTGTGGGGGCGAGTGTGAGAGTGTGTGGGCGAGTGTGAGAGTGTGTGGGCGAGTGTGAGAGTGTGGTGGCGAGTGTGAGAGTGTGGGGGGTGAGTGTGAGAGTGTGTGGGTGAGTGTGAGAGTGTGGAGGCGAGTGTGAGAGTGTGGGGCCGAGTGTGAGAGAATGTGGGCGAGCGTGTGGGCGAGTGTGAGACTGTGGGGGCGAGTGTCAGAGTGTGGGGGTGAGTGTGTGTGTGTGGGCGAGTGTGGGGGCGAGTGTGAGTGTGTGTGGGCGAGTGTGAGAGTGTGTGGGCGAGTGTGAGAGTGTGGGTGAGTGTGAGAGTGTTGGCGAGTGTGAGAGTGTGTTCGTGTGAGATTGTGGGGGCAAGTGTGAGAGAAGGGCCGAGTGTGAGAGTGTGGGGGTGAGTGTGAGAGTGTGGGGGCGAGTGTGAGAGTGTGGGAGAGTGTGGGGGCGAGTGTGAGATTGTGGGGGCGAGTGTGAGAGTGTGGGGGCGAATATGAGTGTGTGTGGGCGAGTGTGAGAGTGTGTGGGTGAATGTGAGAGTGTGTGGGCGAGTGTGAGAGTGTAGGGAAGAGTATGAGAGTGTGGGCAAGTGTGAGTTGGTGGGGCGAGTGTGAGAGTGTGGGGGTGAGTGTTAGTGTGTGTGGCAAGTGTGAGTGTTTGTGGGCGAGTGTGGGCGCGAGTGTGAGAGTGTGGGGAGCGAGTGTGAGCATGTGGGGGAGAGTGTGAGAGTGTGTGGGCGAGTGTGAGAGCGTGTGGGCGAGTATGAGAGCGTGGGGGCGGGTGTGAGAGCGTGGGGGCGAGTGTGAGAGAATGTGGGCGAGTGTGGGGGCGGGTGTGAGAGTGTGGGGGCGGGTGTGAGAGTGTGGGGGCGAGTGTGAGTGTGTGTGGGTGATTGTGAGAGTGTGGGGGTGAGTGTGAGAGTGTGGGTGAGTGTGAGAGTGTGGGCGAGTGTGAGACTGTGGGCGAGTGTGAGAGTGTGGGTGAGTGTGAGATTGTGGGGGCGAGTGTGAGAGTGTAAGGTCGAGTGTGAGAGTGTGGGGGTGAGTGTGAGATTGTGAGTGTGAGTGTGAGAGTGTGGGAGCGAGTGTGAGAGTGTGGGGGCGAGTGTGAGAGTGTGTGGGCGAGTCTGAGAGTGTGTGGGCGAGTGTGAGAGTGTGGGGGGCGAGTGTGAGAGTGTGTGGGCGAGTGTGAGAGTGTGGGGGAGAGTGTGAGATCTTGGGGGGGCGCATGTGAGAGCGTGTGGGCGAGTGTGAGAGCGTTGGGGCGAATGTGAGAGTGTGGGGGCGAGTGTGAGAGTGTGGGGGAGAGTGTGAGAGTGTGGGGGCGAGTATGAGGGTGTAGGGAAGAGTGTTTTAGTGTGTGGGCGAGTGTGAGATTGTTGTGGCGAGTGTGAGATTGTGGGGGCGAGTGTGAGTGTGAGGGGGTGAGGGTGAGAGTGTGGGGGCGGGTGTGAGAGTGTGGGGCCAAGTGTGAGAGTGTGGGGGCGAGTGTGAGAGTGTGGGGCCGAGTGTGAGAGAATGTGGGCGAGTGTGGGGGCGGGTGTGAGAGTGTGGGGCGGGTGTGAGAGTGTGGGGCCGAGTGTGAGTGTGTGTGGGTGAGTGTGAGAGTGTGGGGGTGAGTGTGAGAGTGTGGGCGAGTGTGAGAGTGTGGGCGAGTGTGAGAGTGTGGGCGAGTGTGAGAGTGTGGGCGAGTGTGAGAGTGTGGGCGAGTGTGAGAGTGTGGGCGCGTGTGAGATTGTGTGGGTGAGTGTGAGAGTGTAAGGTCGAGTGTGAGAGTGTGGGGGTCAGTGTGAGATTGTGAGTGTGAGTGTGAGAGTGTGGGGGCGAGTGTGAGAGTGTGGGGGCGAGTGTGAGAGTGTGGGGGCGAGTGTGAGAGTGTGGGGGCGAGTGTGAGTGTGTGGGCGTGTGTGAGAGTGTGTGGGCGAGTGTGAGAGTGTGGTGGCGAGTGTGAGAGTGTAGGGGGCGAGTGTGAGAGTGTGTGGGCGAGTGTGAGAGTGTGGAGGCGAGTGTGAGAGAATGTGGGCGAGTGTGGGGGCGGGTGTGAGAGTGTGGGAGCGGGTGTGAGAGTGTGGGTGAGTGTGAGAGTGTGGGCGAGTGTGAGAGTGTGGGCGAGTGTGAGAGTGTGGGCGAGTGTGAGAGTGTGGGCGAGTGTGAGATTGTGGGGGCGAGTGTGAGAGTGTAAGGTCGAGTGTGAGAGTGTGGGGGTGAGTGTGAGATTGTGAGTGTGAGAGTGTGGGGGCGAGTGTTAGAGTGTGGGGGCGAGTGTGAGAGTGTGGGGCGAGTGTGAGAGTGTGTGGGCGAGTGTGAGAGTGTGTGGGCGAGTGTGAGAGTGTGGTGGCGAGTGTGAGAGTGTGGGGGGCGAGTGTGAGAGTGTGGGGGCGAGTGTGAGATCTTGGGGGGGGCGCATGTGAGAGCGTGTGGGCGAGTGTGAGAGCGTTGGGGCGAATGTGGGAGTGTGGGGGCGAGTGTGAGAGTGTGTGGGCGAGTGTGAGAGTGTGTGGGCGAGTGTGAGTGTGGTGGCGAGTGTGAGAGTGTGGGGGGTGAGTGTGAGAGTGTGTGGGCGAGTGTGAGAGTGTGGAGGTGAGTGTGAGAGTGTGGGGCCGAGTGTGAGAGAATGTGGGCGAGTGTGGGGGCGGGTGTGAGAGTGTGGGGGCGGGTGTGAGAGTGTGGGGGCGAGTGTGAGTGTGTGTGGGTGAGTGTGAGAGTGTGGGGGTGAGTGTGAGAGTGTGGGTGAGTGTGAGAGTGTGGGCGAGTGTGAGAGTGTGGGCGAGTGTGAGAGTGTGGGCGAGTGTGAGATTGTGGGGGCGAGTGTGAGATTGTGGGGGCGAGTGTGAGAGTGTAAGGTCGAGTGTGAGAGTGTGGGGGTGAGTGTGAGATTGTGAGTGTGAGTGTGAGAGTGTGGGGGCGAGTGTGAGAGTGTGGGGGCGAGTGTGAGAGTGTGGGGGCGAGTGTGAGAGTGTGTGGGCGAGTGTGAGAGTGTGTGGGCGAGTGTGAGAGTGTGGTGGCGAGTGTGAGAGTGTGGGGGGCGAGTGTGAGAGTGTGGGGGCGAGTGTGAGATCTTGGGGGGCGCATGTGAGAGCGTGTGGGCGAGTGTGAGAGCGTTGGGGCGAATGTGAGAGTGTGGGGGCGAGTGTGAGAGTGTGGGGGAGAGTGTGAGAGTGTGGGGGCGAGTATGAGGGTGTAGGGAAGAGTGTTTTAGTGTGTGGGCGAGTGTGAGTGTGGTGGCGAGTGTGAGAGTGTGGGGGGTGAGTGTGAGAGTGTAGGGAAGAGTGTGAGAGTGTGTGGGCAAGTGTGAGAGCATGTGGGTGAGTGTGAGAGCGTATGGGTGAGTGTGAGAGCGTGTGGGCGAGTGTGAGACTGTAGGGGCGAGTGTCAGAGTGTGGGAGTGAGTGTGAGAGTGTGGGGGCGAGTGTGTGTGGGTGGGCGAGTGTGGGGGCGAGTGTGAGAGTGTGGGGAGCGAGTGTGAGCATGTGGGGGAGAGTGTGAGAGTGTGTGGGCGAGTGTGAGAGCGTGTGGGCGAGTATGAGAGCGTGGGGGCGGGTGTGAGAGCGTGGGGGCGAGTGTGAGAGAATGTGGGCGAGTGTGGGGGCGGGTGTGAGAGTGTGGGGGCGGGTGTGAGAGTGTGGGGGCGAGTGTGAGTGTGTGTGGGTGATTGTGAGAGTGTGGGGGTGAGTGTGAGAGTGTGGGTGAGTGTGAGAGTGTGGGCGAGTGTGAGACTGTGGGCGAGTGTGAGAGTGTGGGTGAGTGTGAGATTGTGGGGGCGAGTGTGAGAGTGTAAGGTCGAGTGTGAGAGTGTGGGGGTGAGTGTGAGATTGTGAGTGTGAGTGTGAGAGTGTGGGAGCGAGTGTGAGAGTGTGGGGGCGAGTGTGAGAGTGTGTGGGCGAGTCTGAGAGTGTGTGGGCGAGTGTGAGAGTGTGGGGGGCGAGTGTGAGAGTGTGTGGGCGAGTGTGAGAGTGTGGGGGAGAGTGTGAGATCTTGGGGGGGCGCATGTGAGAGCGTGTGGGCGAGTGTGAGAGCGTTGGGGCGAATGTGAGAGTGTGGGGGCGAGTGTGAGAGTGTGGGGGAGAGTGTGAGAGTGTGGGGGCGAGTATGAGGGTGTAGGGAAGAGTGTTTTAGTGTGTGGGCGAGTGTGAGATTGTTGTGGCGAGTGTGAGATTGTGGGGGCGAGTGTGAGTGTGAGGGGGTGAGGGTGAGAGTGTGGGGGCGGGTGTGAGAGTGTGGGGCCAAGTGTGAGAGTGTGGGGGCGAGTGTGAGAGTGTGGGGCCGAGTGTGAGAGAATGTGGGCGAGTGTGGGGGCGGGTGTGAGAGTGTGGGGCGGGTGTGAGAGTGTGGGGCCGAGTGTGAGTGTGTGTGGGTGAGTGTGAGAGTGTGGGGGTGAGTGTGAGAGTGTGGGTGAGTGTGAGAGTGTGGGCGAGTGTGAGAGTGTGGGCGAGTGTGAGAGTGTGGGCGAGTGTGAGAGTGTGGGCGCGTGTGAGATTGTGTGGGTGAGTGTGAGAGTGTAAGGTCGAGTGTGAGAGTGTGGGGGTGAGTGTGAGATTGTGAGTGTGAGTGTGAGAGTGTGGGGGCGAGTGTGAGAGTGTGGGGGCGAGTGTGAGAGTGTGGGGGCGAGTGTGAGAGTGTGGGGGCGAGTGTGAGTGTGTGGGCGTGTGTGAGAGTGTGTGGGCGAGTGTAAGAGTGTGGTGGCGAGTGTGAGAGTGTGGGGGGCGAGTGTGAGAGTGTGTGGGCGAGTGTGAGAGTGTGGAGGCGAGTGTGAGAGAATGTGGGCGAGTGTGGGGGCGGGTGTGAGAGTGTGGGGGCGGGTGTGAGAGTGTGGGTGAGTGTGAGAGTGTGGGCGAGTGTGAGAGTGTGGGCGAGTGTGAGAGTGTGGGCGAGTGTGAGATTGTGGGGGCGAGTGTGAGAGTGTAAGGTCGAGTGTGAGAGTGTGGGGGTGAGTGTGAGATTGTGAGTGTGAGAGTGTGGGGGCGAGTGTTAGAGTGTGGGGGCGAGTGTGAGAGTGTGGGGCGAGTGTGAGAGTGTGTGGGCGAGTGTGAGAGTGTGTGGGCGAGTGTGAGAGTGTGGTGGCGAGTGTGAGAGTGTGGGGGGCGAGTGTGAGAGTGTGGGGGCGAGTGTGAGATCTTGGTGGGGCGCATGTGAGAGCGTGTGGGCGAGTGTGAGAGCGTTGGGGCGAATGTGGGAGTGTGGGGGCGAGTGTGAGAGTGTGTGGGCGAGTGTGAGAGTGTGTGGGCGAGTGTGAGTGTGGTGGCGAGTGTGAGAGTGTGGGGGGTGAGTGTGAGAGTGTGTGGGCGAGTGTGAGAGTGTGGAGGTGAGTGTGAGAGTGTGGGGCCGAGTGTGAGAGAATGTGGGCGAGTGTGGGGGCGGGTGTGAGAGTGTGGGGGCGGGTGTGAGAGTGTGGGGGCGAGTGTGAGTGTGTGTGGGTGAGTGTGAGAGTGTGGGGGTGAGTGTGAGAGTGTGGGTGAGTGTGAGAGTGTGGGCGAGTTTGAGAGTGTGGGCGAGTGTGAGAGTGTGGGCGAGTGTGAGATTGTGGGGGCGAGTGTGAGATTGTGGGGGCGAGTGTGAGAGTGTAAGGTCGAGTGTGAGAGTGTGGGGGTGAGTGTGAGATTGTGAGTGTGAGTGTGAGAGTGTGGGGGCGAGTGTGAGAGTGTGGGGGCGAGTGTGAGAGTGTGGGGGCGAATGTGAGAGTGTGTGGGCGAGTGTGAGAGTGTGTGGGCGAGTGTGAGAGTGTGGTGGCGAGTGTGAGAGTGTGGGGGGCGAGTGTGAGAGTGTGGGGGCGAGTGTGAGATCTTGGGGGGCGCATGTGAGAGCGTGTGGGCGAGTGTGAGAGCATTGGGGCGAATGTGAGAGTGTGGGGGCGAGTGTGAGAGTGTGGGGGAGAGTGTGAGAGTGTGGGGGCGAGTGTGAGAGTGTAGGGAGGAGTGTTTTAGTGTGTGGGCGAGTGTGAGTGTGGTGGCGAGTGTGAGAGTGTGGGGGGTGAGTGTGAGAGTGTAGGGAAGAGTGTGAGAGTGTGTGGGCAAGTGTGAGAGCATGTGGGTGAGTGTGAGAGCGTATGGGTGAGTGTGAGAGCGTGTGGGCGAGTGTGAGACTGTAGGGGCGAGTGTCAGAGTGTGGGAGTGAGTGTGAGAGTGTGGGGGCGAGTGTGTGTGGGTGGGCGAGTGTGGGGGCGAGTGTGAGAGTGTGTGGGCGAGTGTGAGAGTGTGGGTGAGTGTGAGAGTGTGGGCGAGTGTGAGAGTGTGTTCGTGTGAGATTGTGGGGGCAAGTGTGAGAGAAGGGCCGAGTGTGAGAGTGTGGGGGTGAGAGTGAGAGTGTGGGGGCGAGTGTGAGAGTGTGGGCGAGTGTGGGGGCGACTGTGAGATTGTGGGGGCGAGTGTGAGAGTGTGGGGGCGAGTGTGAGTGTGTGTGGGCGAGTGTGAGAGTGTGAGGGCGAGTGTGAGTGTGTAGGGGCGAGTGTGAGAGTGTGGGGGTGAGTGTGAGAGTGTGGGGGCGAGTGTGAGTGTGTGTGGGTGAGTGTGAGAGTGTGTGGGCGAGTGTGAGAGTGTGTGGGCGAGTGTGAGAGTGTGGGTGAGTGTGAGAGTGTAGGGGCGAGTGTGAGAGCGTGGGGGCGAGTGTGAGAGCGTGGCGGCATGTGTGTGAGCGTGGGGGCGCGTGTGAGAGCGTGTGGGCGAGTGTGAGAGCGTGGGGGCGAGTGTGAGAGCGTGGGGGCAAGTGTGAGAGCGTGGGGGCAAGTGTGAGAGCGTGGGGTCTAGTGTGAGCGTGGGGGCGGGTGTGAGAGCGTGTGGGTGAGTGTGAGAGCATGTGGGTGAGTTTGAGAGCATGTGAGTGAGTGTGAGAGCGTATGGGTGAGTGTGAGAGCGTGTGGGCGAGTGTGAGACTGTGGGGGCGAGTGTCAGAGTGTGGGGGTGAGTGTGTGTGTGTGGGTGAGTGTGGGGGCGAGTGTGAGTGTGTGTGGGCGAGTGTGAGAGTGTGTGGGCGAGTGTGAGAGTGTGGGTGAGTGTGAGAGTGTGGGCGAGTGTGAGAGTGTGTTCGTGTGAGATTGTGGGGGCAAGTGTGAGAGAAGGGCCGAGTGTGAGAGTGTGGGGGTGAGTGTGAGAATGTGGGGGCGAGTGTGAGAGTGTGGGCGAGTGTGGGGGCGAGTGTGAGATTGTGGGGGTGAGTGTGAGAGTGTGGGGGCGAATATGAGTGTGTGTGGGCGAGTGTGAGAGTGTGTGGGCGAGTGTGAGTGTGTGGGCGAGTGTGAGAGTGTAGGGAAGAGTGTGAGAGTGTGGGCAAGTGTGAGTTGGTGGGGCGAGTGTGAGAGTGTGGGGGTGAGTGTTAGTGTGTGTGGCGAGTGTGAGTGTTTGTGGGCGAGTGTGGGCGCGAGTGTGAGAGTGTGGGGAGCGAGTGTGAGCATGTGGGGGAGAGTGTGAGAGTGTGTGGGCGAGTGTGAGAGTGTGTGGGCGAGTGTGAGAGTGTGTGAGCGAGTGTGAGAGCGTGTGGGCGAGTTTGAGAGCGTGGGGGCGGGTGTGAGAGCGTGGGGGCGAGTGTGAGAGAATGTGGGCGAGTGTGGGGGCGGGTGTGAGAGTGTGGGGGCGGGTGTGAGAGTGTGGGGGCGAGTGTGAGTGTGTGTGGGTGAGTGTGAGAGTGTGGGGGTGAGTGTGAGAGTGTGGGTGAGTGTGAGAGTGTGGGCGAGTGTGAGACTGTGGGCGAGTGTGAGAGTGTGGGCGAGTGTGAGAGTGTAAGGTCGAGTGTGAGAGTGTGGGGGTGAGTGTGAGATTGTGAGTGTGAGTGTGAGAGTGTGGGAGCGAGTGTGAGAGTGTGGGGGCGAGTGTGAGAGTGTGGGGGCGAGTGTGAGAGTGTGTGGGCGAGTGTGAGAGTGTGTGGGCGAGTGTGAGAGTGTGGTGGGCGAGTGTGAGAGTGTGGGGGGCGAGTGTGAGAGTGTGTGGGCGAGTGTGAGAGTGTGGGGGAGAGTGTGAGATCTTGGGGAGGCGCATGTGAGAGCGTGTGGGCGAGTGTGAGAGCGTTGGGGCGAATGTGAGAATGTGGGGGCGAGTATGAGAGTGTGGGGGAGAGTGTGAGAGTGTGGGGGCGAGTATGAGGGTGTAGGGAAGAGTGTTTTAGTGTGTGGGCGAGTGTGAGATTGTTGTGGCGAGTGTGAGATTGTGGGGGCGAGTGTGAGAGTGAGGGGGTGAGGGTGAGAGTGTGGGGGCGAGTGTGAGAGTGTGGGGCCAAGTGTGAGAGTGTGGGGGTGAGTGTGAGAGTGTGGGGGCGAGTGTGACAGTGTGGGGGCGAGTGTGAGAGTGTGGGGCCGAGTGTGAGGGAATGTGGGCGAGTGTGGGGGCGGGTGTGAGAGTGTGGGGCGGGTGTGAGAGTGTGGGGGCGAGTGTGAGTGTGTGTGGGTGAGTGTGAGAGTGTGGGGGTGAGTGTGAGAGTGTGGGTGAGTGTGAGAGTGTGGGCGAGTGTGAGAGTGTGGGCGAGTGTGAGAGTGTGGGCGAGTGTGAGAGTGTGGGCGAGTGTGAGATTGTGGGGGTGAGTGTGAGAGTGTAAGGTCGAGTGTGAGAGTGTGGGGGTGAGTGTGAGATTGTGAGTGTGAGTGTGAGAGTGTGGGGGCGAGTGTGAGAGTGTGGGGGCGAGTGTGAGAGTGTGGGGGCGAGTGTGAGTGTGTGGGCGTGTGTGAGAGTGTGTGGGCGAGTGTGAGAGTGTGGTGGCGAGTGTGAGAGTGTGGGGGGCGAGTGTGAGAGTGTGTGGGCGAGTGTGAGAGTGTGTGGGCGAGTGTGAGAGTGTGGGGCCGAGTGTGAGAGAATGTGGGCGAGTGTGGGGGCTGGTGTGAGAGTGTGGGGGCGGGTGTGAGAGTGTTGGCGAGTGTGAGAGTGTGGGCGAGTGTGAGATTGTGGGGGCGAGTGTGAGAGTGTGGGCGAGTGTGAGATTGTGGGGGCGAGTGTGAGAGTGTAAGGTCGAGTGTGAGAGTGTGGGGGTGAGTGTGAGATTGTGAGTGTGAGAGTGTGGGGGCGAGTGTGAGAGTGTGGGGGCGAGTGTGAGAGAGTGGGGGCGAGTGTGAGAGTGTGTGGGCGAGTGTGAGAGTGTGTGGGCGAGTGTGAGAGTGTGGTGGCGAGTGTGAGAGTGTGGGGGGCGAGTGTGAGAGTGTGGGGGCGAGTGTGAGATCTTGGGGGTCGCATGTGAGAGCATGTGGGCGAGTGTGAGAGCGTTGGGGCGAATGTGAGAGTGTGGGGGCGAGTGTGAGAGTGTGTGGGCGAGTGTGAGAGTGTGTGGGCGAGTGTGAGAGTGTGGTGGCGAGTGTGAGAGTGTGGGGGGTGAGTGTGAGAGTGTGTGGGTGAGTGTGAGAGTGTGGAGGCGAGTGTGAGAGTGTGGGGCCGAGTGTGAGAGAATGTGGGCGAGCGTGTGGGCGAGTGTGAGACTGTGGGGGTGAGTGTCAGAGTGTGGGGGTGAGTGTGTGTGTGTGGGCGAGTGTGGGGGCGAGTGTGAGTGTGTGTGGGCGAGTGTGAGAGTGTGTGGGCGAGTGTGAGAGTGTGGGTGAGTGTGAGAGTGTTGGCGAGTGTGAGAGTGTGTTCGTGTGAGATTGTGGGGGCAAGTGTGAGAGAAGGGCCGAGTGTGAGAGTGTGGGGGTGAGTGTGAGAGTGTGGGGGCGAGTGTGAGAGTGTGGGAGAGTGTGGGGGCGAGTGTGAGATTGTGGGGGCGAGTGTGAGAGTGTGGGGGCGAATATGAGTGTGTGTGGGCGAGTGTGAGAGTGTGTGGGTGAGTGTGAGAGTGTGTGGGCGAGTGTGAGAGTGTAGGGAAGAGTATGAGAGTGTGGGCAAGTGTGAGTTGGTGGGGCGAGTGTGAGAGTGTGGGGGTGAGTGTTAGTGTGTGTGGCAAGTGTGAGTGTTTGTGGGCGAGTGTGGGCGCGAGTGTGAGAGTGTGGGGAGCGAGTGTGAGCATGTGGGGGAGAGTGTGAGAGTGTGTGGGCGAGTGTGAGAGCGTGTGGGCGAGTATGAGAGCGTGGGGGCGGGTGTGAGAGCGTGGGGGCGAGTGTGAGAGAATGTGGGCGAGTGTGGGGGCGGGTGTGAGAGTGTGGGGGCGGGTGTGAGAGTGTGGGGGCGAGTGTGAGTGTGTGTGGGTGATTGTGAGAGTGTGGGGGTGAGTGTGAGAGTGTGGGTGAGTGTGAGAGTGTGGGCGAGTGTGAGACTGTGGGCGAGTGTGAGAGTGTGGGTGAGTGTGAGATTGTGGGGGCGAGTGTGAGAGTGTAAGGTCGAGTGTGAGAGTGTGGGGGTGAGTGTGAGATTGTGAGTGTGAGTGTGAGAGTGTGGGAGCGAGTGTGAGAGTGTGGGGGCGAGTGTGAGAGTGTGTGGGCGAGTCTGAGAGTGTGTGGGCGAGTGTGAGAGTGTGGGGGGCGAGTGTGAGAGTGTGTGGGCGAGTGTGAGAGTGTGGGGGAGAGTGTGAGATCTTGGGGGGGCGCATGTGAGAGCGTGTGGGCGAGTGTGAGAGCGTTGGGGCGAATGTGAGAGTGTGGGGGCGAGTGTGAGAGTGTGGGGGAGAGTGTGAGAGTGTGGGGGCGAGTATGAGGGTGTAGGGAAGAGTGTTTTAGTGTGTGGGCGAGTGTGAGATTGTTGTGGCGAGTGTGAGATTGTGGGGGCGAGTGTGAGTGTGAGGGGGTGAGGGTGAGAGTGTGGGGGCGGGTGTGAGAGTGTGGGGCCAAGTGTGAGAGTGTGGGGGCGAGTGTGAGAGTGTGGGGCCGAGTGTGAGAGAATGTGGGCGAGTGTGGGGGCGGGTGTGAGAGTGTGGGGCGGGTGTGAGAGTGTGGGGCCGAGTGTGAGTGTGTGTGGGTGAGTGTGAGAGTGTGGGGGTGAGTGTGAGAGTGTGGGTGAGTGTGAGAGTGTGGGCGAGTGTGAGAGTGTGGGCGAGTGTGAGAGTGTGGGCGAGTGTGAGAGTGTGGGCGCGTGTGAGATTGTGTGGGTGAGTGTGAGAGTGTAAGGTCGAGTGTGAGAGTGTGGGGGTGAGTGTGAGATTGTGAGTGTGAGTGTGAGAGTGTGGGGGCGAGTGTGAGAGTGTGGGGGCGAGTGTGAGAGTGTGGGGGCGAGTGTGAGAGTGTGGGGGCGAGTGTGAGTGTGTGGGCGTGTGTGAGAGTGTGTGGGCGAGTGTGAGAGTGTGGTGGCGAGTGTGAGAGTGTGGGGGGCGAGTGTGAGAGTGTGTGGGCGAGTGTGAGAGTGTGGAGGCGAGTGTGAGAGAATGTGGGCGAGTGTGGGGGCGGGTGTGAGAGTGTGGGGGCGGGTGTGAGAGTGTGGGTGAGTGTGAGAGTGTGGGCGAGTGTGAGAGTGTGGGCGAGTGTGAGAGTGTGGGCGAGTGTGAGATTGTGGGGGCGAGTGTGAGAGTGTGGGCGAGTGTGAGATTGTGGGGGCGAGTGTGAGAGTGTAAGGTCGAGTGTGAGAGTGTGGGGGTGAGTGTGAGATTGTGAGTGTGAGAGTGTGGGGGCGAGTGTTAGAGTGTGGGGGCGAGTGTGAGAGTGTGGGGCGAGTGTGAGAGTGTGTGGGCGAGTGTGAGAGTGTGTGGGCGAGTGTGAGAGTGTGGTGGCGAGTGTGAGAGTGTGGGGGGCGAGTGTGAGAGTGTGGGGGCGAGTGTGAGATCTTGGGGGGGCGCATGTGAGAGCGTGTGGGCGAGTGTGAGAGCGTTGGGGCGAATGTGGGAGTGTGGGGGCGAGTGTGAGAGTGTGTGGGCGAGTGTGAGAGTGTGTGGGCGAGTGTGAGTGTGGTGGCGAGTGTGAGAGTGTGGGGGGTGAGTGTGAGAGTGTGTGGGCGAGTGTGAGAGTGTGGAGGTGAGTGTGAGAGTGTGGGGCCGAGTGTGAGAGAATGTGGGCGAGTGTGGGGGCGGGTGTGAGAGTGTGGGGGCGGGTGTGAGAGTGTGGGGGCGAGTGTGAGTGTGTGTGGGTGAGTGTGAGAGTGTGGGGGTGAGTGTGAGAGTGTGGGTGAGTGTGAGAGTGTGGGCGAGTGTGAGAGTGTGGGCGAGTGTGAGAGTGTGGGCGAGTGTGAGATTGTGGGGGCGAGTGTGAGAGTGTAAGGTCGAGTGTGAGAGTGTGGGGGTGAGTGTGAGATTGTGAGTGTGAGTGTGAGAGTGTGGGGGCGAGTGTGAGAGTGTGGGGGCGAGTGTGAGAGTGTGGGGGCGAGTGTGAGAGTGTGTGGGCGAGTGTGAGAGTGTGTGGGCGAGTGTGAGAGTGTGGTGGCGAGTGTGAGAGTGTGGGGGGCGAGTGTGAGAGTGTGGGGGCGAGTGTGAGATCTTGGGGGGCGCATGTGAGAGCGTGTGGGCGAGTGTGAGAGCGTTGGGGCGAATGTGAGAGTGTGGGGGCGAGTGTGAGAGTGTGGGGGAGAGTGTGAGAGTGTGGGGGCGAGTATGAGGGTGTAGGGAAGAGTGTTTTAGTGTGTGGGCGAGTGTGAGTGTGGTGGCGAGTGTGAGAGTGTGGGGGGTGAGTGTGAGAGTGTGTGGGCGAGTGTGAGAGTGTGGAGGTGAGTGTGAGAGTGTGGGGCCGAGTGTGAGAGAATGTGGGCGAGTGTGGGGGCGGGTGTGAGAGTGTGGGGGCGGGTGTGAGAGTGTGGGGGCGAGTGTGAGTGTGTGTGGGTGAGTGTGAGAGTGTGGGGGTGAGTGTGAGAGTGTGGGTGAGTGTGAGAGTGTGGGCGAGTGTGAGAGTGTGGGCGAGTGTGAGAGTGTGGGCGAGTGTGAGATTGTGGGGGCGAGTGTGAGATTGTGGGGGCGAGTGTGAGAGTGTAAGGTCGAGTGTGAGAGTGTGGGGGTGAGTGTGAGATTGTGAGTGTGAGTGTGAGAGTGTGGGGGCGAGTGTGAGAGTGTGGGGGCGAGTGTGAGAGTGTGGGGGCGAGTGTGAGAGTGTGGGGGCGAGTGTGAGAGTGTGTGGGCGAGTGTGAGAGTGTGTGGGCGAGTGTGAGAGTGTGGTGGCGAGTGTGAGAGTGTGGGGGGCGAGTGTGAAAGTGTGGGGGCGAGTGTGAGATCTTGGGGGGCGCATGTGAGAGCGTGTGGGCGAGTGTGAGAGCGTTGGGGCGAATGTGGGAGTGTGGGGGCGAGTGTGAGAGTGTGGGGGAGAGTGTGAGAGTGTGGGGGCGAGTATGAGGGTGTAGGGAAGAGTGTTTTAGTGTGTGGGCGAGTGTGAGATTGTTGTGGCGAGTGTGAGATTGTGGGGGCGAGTGTGAGAGTGAGGGGGTGAGGGTGAGAGTGTGGGGGCGAGTGTGAGAGTGTGGGGCCAAGTGTGAGAGTGTGGAGGCGAGTGTGAGAGAATGTGGGCGAGTGTGGGGGCGGGTGTGAGAGTGTGGGGGCGGGTGTGAGAGTGTGGGTGAGTGTGAGAGTGTGGGCGAGTGTGAGAGTGTGGGCGAGTGTGAGAGTGTGGGCGAGTGTGAGAGTGTGGGCGAGTGTGAGATTGTGGGGGCGAGTGTGAGAGTGTGGGCGAGTGTGAGATTGTGGGGGCGAGTGTGAGAGTGTAAGGTCGAGTGTGAGAGTGTGGGGGTGAGTGTGAGATTGTGAGTGTGAGAGTGTGGGGGCGAGTGTTAGAGTGTGGGGGCGAGTGTGAGAGTGTGGGGCGAGTGTGAGTGTGTGTGGGCGAGTGTGAGAGTGTGTGGGCGAGTGTGAGAGTGTGGTGGCGAGTGTGAGAGTGTGGGGGGCGAGTGTGAGAGTGTGGGGGCGAGTGTGAGATCTTGGGGGGGCGCATGTGAGAGCGTGTGGGCGAGTGTGAGAGCGTTGGGGCGAATGTGGGAGTGTGGGGGCGAGTGTGAGAGTGTGTGGGCGAGTGTGAGAGTGTGTGGGCGAGTGTGAGTGTGGTGGCGAGTGTGAGAGTGTGGGGGGTGAGTGTGAGAGTGTGTGGGCGAGTGTGAGAGTGTGGAGGTGAGTGTGAGAGTGTGGGGCCGAGTGTGAGAGAATGTGGGCGAGTGTGGGGGCGGGTGTGAGAGTGTGGGGGCGGGTGTGAGAGTGTGGGGGCGAGTGTGAGTGTGTGTGGGTGAGTGTGAGAGTGTGGGGGTGAGTGTGAGAGTGTGGGTGAGTGTGAGAGTGTGGGCGAGTGTGAGAGTGTGGGCGAGTGTGAGAGTGTGGGCGAGTGTGAGATTGTGGGGGCGAGTGTGAGATTGTGGGGGCGAGTGTGAGAGTGTAAGGTCGAGTGTGAGAGTGTGGGGGTGAGTGTGAGATTGTGAGTGTGAGTGTGAGAGTGTGGGGGCGAGTGTGAGAGTGTGGGGGCGAGTGTGAGAGTGTGGGGGCGAGTGTGAGAGTGTGTGGGCGAGTGTGAGAGTGTGTGGGCGAGTGTGAGAGTGTGGTGGCGAGTGTGAGAGTGTGGGGGGCGAGTGTGAGAGTGTGGGGGCGAGTGTGAGATCTTGGGGGGCGCATGTGAGAGCGTGTGGGCGAGTGTGAGAGCGTTGGGGCGAATGTGAGAGTGTGGGGGCGAGTGTGAGAGTGTGGGGGAGAGTGTGAGAGTGTGGGGGCGAGTATGAGGGTGTAGGGAAGAGTGTTTTAGTGTGTGCGCGAGTGTGAGTGTGGTGGCGAGTGTGAGAGTGTGGGGGGTGAGTGTGAGAGTGTGTGGGCGAGTGTGAGAGTGTGGAGGTGAGTGTGAGAGTGTGGGGCCGAGTGTGAGAGAATGTGGGCGAGTGTGGGGGCGGGTGTGAGAGTGTGGGGGCGGGTGTGACAGTGTGGGGGCGAGTGTGAGTGTGTGTGGGTGAGTGTGAGAATGTGGGGGTGAGTGTGAGAGTGTGGGTGAGTGTGAGAGTGTGGGCGAGTGTGAGAGTGTGGGCGAGTGTGAGAGTGTGGGCGAGTGTGAGATTGTGGGGGCGAGTGTGAGATTGTGGGGGCGAGTGTGAGAGTGTAAGGTCGAGTGTGAGAGTGTGGGGGTGAGTGTGAGATTGTGAGTGTGAGTGTGAGAGTGTGGGGGCGAGTGTGAGAGTGTGGGGGGCGAGTGTGAGAGTGTGGGGGCGAGTGTGAGAGTGTGTGGGCGAGTGTGAGAGTGTGTGGGCGAGTGTGAGAGTGTGGTGGCGAGTGTGAGAGTGTGGGGGGGCGAGTGTGAGAGTGTGGGGGGCGAGTGTGAGATCTTGGGGGGCGCATGTGAGAGCGTGTGGGCGAGTGTGAGAGCGTTGGGGCGAATGTGAGAGTGTGGGGGGCGAGTGTGAGAGTGTGGGGGAGAGTGTGAGAGTGTGGGGGCGAGTATGAGGGTGTAGGGAAGAGTGTTTTAGTGTGTGGGGCGAGTGTGAGATTGTTGTGGCGAGTGTGAGATTGTGGGGGCGAGTGTGAGAGTGAGGGGGTGAGGGTGAGAGTGTGGGGGCGAGTGTGAGAGTGTGGGGCCAAGTGTGAGAGTGTGGGGGCGAGTGTGAGAGTGTGGGGGTGAGTGTGAGAGTGTGGGGGGCGAGTGTGAGGGGCGAGTGTGAGAGTGTGGAGGCGAGTGTGAGAGTGTGGGGCCGAGTGTGAGAGCGTGGGGGCGAGTGTGAGAGTGTGGGGGAGAGTGTGAGAGTGTGGGGGAGAGTGTGAGAGTGTGGGGGAGAGTGTGAGAGTGTGGGGGCGAGTATGAGGGTGTAGGGAAGAGTGTTTTAGTGTGTGGGCGAGTGTGAGATTGTTGTGGCGAGTGTGAGATTGTGGGGGCGAGTGTGAGTGTGAGGGGGGTGAGGGTGAGAGTGTGGGGGCGGGTGTGAGAGTGTGGGGCCAAGTGTGAGAGTGTGGGGGCGAGTGTGAGAGTGTGGGGCCGAGTGTGAGAGAATGTGGGCGAGTGTGGGGGCGGGTGTGAGAGTGTGGGGGCGGGTGTGAGAGTGTGGGGCCGAGTGTGAGTGTGTGTGGGTGAGTGTGAGAGTGTGGGGGTGAGTGTGAGAGTGTGGGTGAGTGTGAGAGTGTGGGCGAGTGTGAGAGTGTGGGCGAGTGTGAGAGTGTGGGCGAGTGTGAGAGTGTGGGTGCGTGTGAGATTGTGTGGGTGAGTGTAGAGAGTGTAAGGTCGAGTGTGAGAGTGTGGGGGTGAGTGTGAGATTGTGGAGTGTGAGTGTGAGAGTGTGGGGGCGAGTGTGAGAGTGTGGGGGCGAGTGTGAGAGTGTGGGGGCGAGTGTGAGAGTGTGGGGGCGAGTGTGAGAGTGTGGGGGCGAGTGTGAGAGTGTGGGGGCGAGTGTGAGAGTGTGGTGGCGAGTGTGAGAGTGTGGGGGGCGAGTGTGAGAGTGTGTGGGCGAGTGTGAGAGTGTGGAGGCGAGTGTGAGAGAATGTGGGCGAGTGTGGGGGCGGTGTGAGAGTGTGGGGGCGGGTGTGAGAGTGTGGGTGAGTGTGAGAGTGTGGGCGAGTGTGAGAGTGTGGGCGAGTGTGAGATTGTGGGGGCGAGTGTGAGAGTGTGGGCGAGTGTGAGATTGTGGGGCGAGTGTGAGAGTGTAAGGTCGAGTGTGAGAGTGTGGGGGTGAGTGTGAGATTGTGAGTGTGAGAGTGTGGGGGCGAGTGTTAGAGTGTGGGGGCGAGGTGTGAGAGTGTGGGGGCGAGTGTGAGAGTGTGTGGGCGAGTGTGAGAGTGTGTGGGCGAGTGTGAGAGTGTGGTGGCGAGTGTGAGAGTGTGGGGGGCGAGTGTGAGAGTGTGGGGGCGAGTGTGAGATCTTGGGGGGGCGCATGTGAGACCGTGTGGGCGAGTGTGAGAGCGTTGGGGCGAATGTGGGAGTGTGGGGGCGAGTGTGAGAGTGTGTGGGCGAGTGTGAGAGTGTGTGGGCGAGTGTGAGTGTGGTGGCGAGTGTGAGAGTGTGGGGGGGTGAGTGTGAGAGTGTGTGGGCGAGTGTGAGAGTGTGGAGGTGAGTGTGAGAGTGTGGGGCCGAGTGTGAGAGAATGTGGGCGAGTGTGGGGGCGGGTGTGAGAGTGTGGGGGCGGGTGTGAGAGTGTGGGGGCGAGTGTGAGTGTGTGTGGGTGAGTGTGAGAGTGCGGGGGTGAGTGTGAGAGTGTGGGTGAGTGTGAGAGTGTGGGCGAGTGTGAGAGTGTGGGCGAGTGTGAGAGTGTGGTGGCGAGTGTGAGAGTGTGGGGGGCGAGTGTGAGAGTGTGTGGGCGAGTGTTGAGAGTGTGGAGGCGAGTGTGAGAGAATGTGGGCGAGTGTGGGGGCGGGTGTGAGAGTGTGGGGGCGGGTGTGAGAGTGTGGGTGAGTGTGAGAGTGTGGGCGAGTGTGAGAGTGTGGGCGAGTGTGAGATTGTGGGGGCGAGTGTGAGAGTGTGGGCGAGTGTGAGATTGTGGGGGCGGAGTGTGAGAGTGTAAGGTCGAGTGTGAGAGTGTGGGGGGTGAGTGTGAGATTGTGAGTGTGAGAGTGTGGGGGCGAGTGTTAGAGTGTGGGGGCGAGTGTGAGAGTGTGGGGGCGAGTGTGAGAGTGTGTGGGCGAGTGTTGAGAGTGTGTGGCGAGTGTGAGAGTGTGGTGGCGAGTGTGAGAGTGTGGGGGGGCGAGTGTGAGAGTGTGGGGGCGAGTGTGAGATCTTGGGGGGGGCGCATGTGAGACCGTGTGGCGAGTGTGAGAGCGTTGGGGCGAATGTGGGAGTGTGGGGGCGAGTGTGAGAGTGTGTGGGCGAGTGTGAGAGTGTGTGGGCGAGTGTGAGTGTGGTGGCGAGTGTGAGAGTGTGGGGGGTGAGTGTGAGAGTGTGTGGGCGAGTGTGAGAGTGTGGAGGTGAGTGTGAGAGTGTGGGGCCGAGTGTGAGAGAATGTGGGCGAGTGTGGGGGCGGGTGTGAGAGTGTGGGGGCCGGGTGTGAGAGTGTGGGGGCGAGTGTGAGTGTGTGTGGGTGAGTGTGAGAGTGCGGGGGTGAGTGTGAGAGTGTGGGTGAGTGTGAGAGTGTGGGCGAGTGTGAGAGTGTGGGCGAGTGTGAGAGTGTGGGCGAGTGTGAGATTGTGGTGGCGAGTGTGAGATTGTGGGGGCGAGTGTGAGAGTGTAAGGTCGAGTGTGAGAGTGTGGGGGTGAGTGTGAGAGTGTGAGTGTGAGTGTGAGAGTGTGGGGGCGAGTGTGAGAGTGTGGGGGCGAGTGTGAGAGTGTGGGGGTGAGTGTGAGAGTGTGTGGGCGAGTGTGAGAGTGTGTGGGCGAGTGTGAGAGTGTGGTGGCGAGTGTGAGAGTGTGGGGGGCGAGTGTGAGAGTGTGGGGGCGAGTGTGAGATCTTGGTGGGGCGCATGTGAGAGCGTGTGGGCGAGTGTGAGAGCGTGGGGGCGAATGTGAGAGTGTGGGGGGCGAGTGTGAGAGTGTGGGGGAGAGTGTGAGAGTGTGGGGGCGAGTATGAGGGTGTAGGGAAGAGTGTTATAGTGTGTGGGCGAGTGTGAGTGTGGTGGCGAGTGTGAGAGTGTGGGGGGTGAGTGTGAGAGTGTGTGGGCGAGTGTGAGAGTGTGGAGGTGAGTGTGAGAGTGTGGGGCCGAGTGTGAGAGAATGTGGGCGAGTGTGGGGGCGGGTGTGAGAGTGTGGGGGCGGGTGTGAGAGTGTGGGGGCGAGTGTGAGTGTGTGTGGGTGAGTGTGAGAGTGTGGGGGTGAGTGTGAGAGTGTGGGGTGAGTGTGAGAGTGTGGGCGAGTGTGGAGAGTGTGGGCGAGTGTGAGAGTGTGGGCGAGTGTGAGATTGTGGGGGGCGAGTGTGAGATTGTGGGGGCGAGTGTGAGAGTGTAAGGTCGAGTGTGAGAGTGTGGGGGTGAGTGTGAGAGCGTGGGGGCGAATGTGAGAGGTGTGAGGGGCGAGTGTGAGAGTGTGGGGGAGAGTGTGAGAGTGTGGGGGCGAGTATGAGGGTGTAGGGAAGAGTGTTTTTAGTGTGTGGGCGAGTGTGAGATTGTTGTGGCGAGTGTGAGATTGTGGGGGCGAGTGTGAGAGTGAGGGGGTGAGGGTGAGAGTGTGCGGGCGAGTGTGAGAGTGTGGGGCCAAGTGTGAGAGTGTGGGGGCGAGTGTGAGAGTGTGGGGGGTGAGTGTGAGAGTGTGGGGGCGAGTGTGAGAGTGTGGGGGCGAGTGTGAGAGTGTGGAGGCGAGTGTGAGAGTGTGGGCCGAGTGTGAGAGTGTGTGGCGAGTGTGAGAGTGTGGGGGGGCGAGTGTGAGAGTGTGGGGCCGAGTGTGAGAGTGCGGGGCCGAGTGTGAGAGTGTGGGGGCTGAGTGTGAGAGTGTGGGGGAGAGTGTGAGAGTATGGGAGAGAGTGTGAGAGGGTGGGGGCGAGTGTGAGAGTGTGGGGGGCGAGTGTGAGATTGTGGGGGCTGAGTGTGAGAGTGTGGGGGCGGAGTGTGAGAGTGTGGGGGCTGAGTGTGAGAGTATGAGGGGAGAGTGAGATTGTGGGGGCGAGTGTGAGAGTATGGGAGAGTGTGTGAGAGGGTGGGGTGTGAGCGTGAGAGTGTGGGGGCGAGCGTGAGATTGTGTGGGCGGGTGTGAGAGTGTGGGGGGGGGGGCGAGTGTGAGAGCGTGGGGGGGAGTGTGAGAGTGTGGGGGAGATTGTGAGAGTGTGGGGGAGAGTGTGAGAGCGTGGGGGCGAGTGTGAGAGTGTGGGGGAGAGTGTGAGAGTGTGGGGGAGAGTGTGAGAGTGTGGGGGCAAGTGTGAGAGTGTGGGGGCAAGTGTGAGAGTGTGGGGGGCGAGTGTGAGAGTGTGGGGGCGAGTGTGAGAGCAAGTGTGAGAGTGTGGGGGGCAAGTGTGAGAGTGTAGGGAAGAGTGTGAGTGTGCAGGGGAGAGTGTGAGAGTGTGGGGGCTAGTGTGAGAGCGTGGGGGTGAGTGTGAGGGCGTGGGGGTGAGTGTGAGGGCGTGGGGGCGAGTGTGAGATTGTGGGAGTGAGTGTGAGAGCATGGGGGCAAGTGTGAGAGCGTGGGAGCGAGTGTGAGATTGTGAGGGCGAGTGTGAGAGTGTGGGGGCGAGTGTGAGAGCGTGGGGGCGAGTGTGAGAGCATGGGGGCGAGTGTGAGAGTGTGGAGGCGAGTGTGAGAGTGTGTGGGCGAGTGGGCGTGTGTGTGGGCGAGTGGGCTAGTGTGAGAGTGTGGGGGCGAGTGTGAGAGCGTGGGAGCGAGTGTGAGAGCATGGGGACGAGTGTGAGAGCGTGGGAGCGATGTGTGAGAGCGTGGGGGCGAGTCTGAGAGCGTGGGGGCGAGTGTGAGAGTGTGGGGCGAGTGTGAGAGCGTGGGGCCGAGTGTGAGAGTGTGGGGCCGAGTGTGAGAGTGTGGGGCCGAGTGTGAGAGTGTGGGGGCCGAGTGTGAGAGTGTGGGGGTGAGTGTGAGAGTGTGGGGCCGAGTGTGAGTGTGGGGCCGAGTGTGAGACTGTGGGGGCGAGTGTGAGAGTGTGGGGGCGAGTGTGTGAGGGTTTGTGTTGGTGGTGCTGTGTGTGTGTGTGGGGGGTGCTTTGTGTGTGTCTTGGAGGGCTGTGTGTGTGTGTGTGTGTGTGTGGTGTGTGTGTGTGTGTGTGTGTGCGTGTGTGTGTGGGGGGGTGCTGGGGCTGTGTGTGTGTGTGTGTGTGTTGTGTGTGTGTGTGGGGGGGTAGGGGCGTGTGTTTGTGTGGGTAGGGGTCTGTGTATGTGTATGTGTGGGATGGGCTGTGTGTGTGTGTGTGTGTGTGTGTGGGGAGGTGCTGTGTATGTGTGGGGGGGGCGTGCTGTGTGTGTTCGTGTGTGTGAGTGGGGGGGTGCTGAGTGTGGTGTGTGTGGGGGGGCTGTGTGTGTGTGTGTGTGTGGTGTGTGGGGGGGGGGGGGTGCTGAGTGTGTGTGTGTGTGAGTGTGTGTGTGTGTGTGTGTGTGCGAGTGGGGGGGGGGGGCTGAATGTGGGGGGGGGGGCTGAGTGGTGTGTGTGTGTGTGGGGGTGGGCTGTGTGTGTGAGTGGGGGGGCTGAGTTGTGTGTGTGTGTGTGGGGGGTGGGCTGTGTGTGTGAGTGGGGGGGCTGAGTGTGGTGTGTGTGTGGGGGGGGTAGCTGAGTGTATGTGTGTAAGTGTGTGTGTGTGAGTGGTGTGTGTGTGAGTGTGTGTGTGTGTGTGGGGGGGGTGCTGAGTGTGTGTGTGTGAATGGTGTGTGTGTGGTGTGAGTGTGTGTATGTGTGGTGTGGGGGGGGGCTGAGTGTGTGTGTGAGAGTGGTGTGCGTGTGAGTGTGTGTGTGTGGGGGGGGGGGGGGCTGAGTGTGTGTGTGAGTGGTGTGTGTGTGAGTGTGTGTGTGTGTGTGAGTGTGTGTGGGGGGTGCTGAGTGTGTGTGTGTGTGTGTGTGTGAGTGGGGGGGGGCTGAGTGTATGTGTGTGTGTGAGAGTGGGGGGGACTGTGTGTGTGTGTGTGTGAGTGGGGGGGGCTGAGTGTGTGTGTGTGAGTGGGGGGCTGAGTGAGTGTGTGTGTGTGTGTGTGTGTGTGTGTGTGAGTGGGGGGGCTGATGTGTGTGTGTGTGTGAGAGTGGGGGGGGACTGTGTGTGTGTGTGTGTGTGAGTGTGTGGTGTGAGTGGGGGGCTGAGTGTGTGTGTGTGTGTGTGTGTGAGTGGGGGGGGAGCTGAGTGTGTGTGTGCGAGTGGGGGGCTGAGTGTGTGTGTGTGTGTGTGTGTGAGTGGGGGGGGCTGTGTGTCTGTGTGTGTGTGTGTGTGAGTGGGGGGGGCTGTGTGTGTGTGTGTGTGTGTGTGTGTGAGTGGGGGGGGCTGTGTGTGTGTGTGTGTGTGTGTGAGTGGGGGGGGGCTGTGTGTGTGTGTGTGTGTGTGTGTGAGAGTGGGGGGGGGCTGTGTGTGTGTGTGTGTGTGTGTGTGTGTGTGAGAGTGGGGGGGGCTGTGTGTGTGTGTGTGTGTGTGTGAGTGGGGGGGGGCTCTGTGTGTGAGTGAGTGGGGGGGGGGTGCTATGTGTGTGTGTGTGTGTGTGTGTGAGTGGGGGGGGCTG